>VDFB02000015.1:444328832-444346841 GCA_007258455.2 Sequoia sempervirens
GATGGTGGAAAGGTGTACTGAGCGAGTGATTCAACTTTGGAAATTGTTGGCCATGGGAGAGTCAAAATCCAATTCTCTGATGGAAGAGTGAAGGGGATCAATGATGTTATGCACATACCAAGTCTGGCTCAAAGTCTAATGTCTGTCAGTAAGCTAAATGATATTGGAGTACAAGTCATGTTCTCTAGAAATGGCTGCAAGATGACTAGAGGCTCTATGGTGCTGGCTAGAGGTGCTCGAATTGGTACCCTGTACAAGCTGGATGCACATGCCGCTCAATGTAACAATGTCTCAGAAGTCACGTAAAGCTACACATGGAGGTAAAGAGGGAAATGTCCCTTAATTACGAACTCTATGGAAGCAAAACTTCCAGCAGAAAAGACTATGCTCTGGCATCATAGGCTAGGTCACATTGGAGAGAAAGGTTTAAAAACCTTAAAGAACAAAAACCTGGTTGAGGGGCTTGAAGATTGTAACCTCGAATTTGAATTTTGTGAACATCAGATATATGGAAACATCACTTGTTTCCCATTTTATTCCAAATTCCTCATAAATCTTTTGGTTTGCTAGGATTATATTCATTCTAATGTATTTGGTCCAGTGGATGTTCCTTCTTTGTCTAAATCAAGATACTATGTGTCGTTCATTGATGATTATTCAAGAAGAGCATTTGTTTATTTTTTGAAAAGTAAATCAGAAGTATTTAGTCAGTTTAAGGAATATAAGAACCTTGTTGAAAATCAGACTAGTAGAAAAATAAAATGCTTAAGGACTGATAATGGCTGTGAATTTTGTTCTGATGAGTTTGAAAGATACTGTAAAGACCATGAGATTAAAAGACATAAGACTACACCATATACTCCACAACAAAATGGAGTTGCAGAAAGGTTCAATAGGACAGTGATGGAGAGAGCATGAAGTATGCTTAGTAGTGCTGGTTTGGAGGAGAAGTTTTGGGCTGAGGTTGTATCTACTGCATGTTACCTAATTAATTGTTATCCAAATTCTTCTCTTGTTGAGAAAACACCTTTGGAAGCGTGGTCTAGTAAGAAGCCCTCTTTAAGACATATTCATGTTTTTGGCTGTGAGGCATATGCTCATGTACCGGATGTGAAAAGATTTAAATTGGAGAACAAGGCTGTCAAATGTATTTTTATTGGCTATAGTGCTGTCATAAAAGGATACAAGCTTTGGAATCCTGATACAGAGAAGGTTGTATACAGCAGAAGTGTAATCTTTCGTGAGTTGAAACCTTCCACTTTGGATCTGCAGTCAGAGACAAAGTCAGAAAACAATAAGGATGTAGCTTTAATTCCTCCTACACCAGAGAAAGAGGAATTGAAAATTCAAAATGTACCTGAAACTAAGGAGAGCTCAAGCAGTTCTGAAGAAGAAGAAGAACCTCAACCTCAACAAGTGAGGAGGTCAACCCGTGAAAGAAAACAACCAGATAGGTATGGGTTCTCTTTGATTGATTCTACTTATGCCTATGCTTTAATTTCTAGCACTGATGAGCCTAGGACTGTAAAAGAGGCATTTAAAATGTCTGATTCAGAATCTTGGTTGAAAGCCATGAATGAAGAGATGGCATCATTAGAAAAGAATGAAACTTGGAGTTTGGTGCCCTTACCTAAAGGCAGAAAAGTTGTTGGCTGCAAATGGGTATTTAAAAAGAAGATTGGTCTAGATGGTAGTGTGGAAAAGTACAAGGCAAGATTGGTTGCAAAGGGTTATTCCCAGGTAGAGGGAATTGATTATGGGGAAATTTTTTCTCCTGTAGCTAAGCTGACATCTATCAGATTTCTTTTGTCACTTGCAGTAGCGTATGACTTAGAGGTCGAACAGATGGATGTGAAGACATCATTTCTTATGGTGATCTTGAAGAAGAAATCTATATGTCCTAGCTTGAGCACTTTGTTGAAAAAGGTAAAGAAAACTGGTTTGCAAATTAAAGAAGTCTCTGTATGGGTTAAAGCAGTCACCTAGAATGTGGTACCAAAAATTTGATACTTTTGTATTGTTTTTGGGATTTGTGAGATCAAAATCTGATCATTGTGTTTATTATAAAACTGAAAGTGATCAAGTGCTTATTATTGCTCTCTATGTTGATGATATGTTGTTCATAGGCAATAGTAAGCTAATGATTTCTGATCTTAAGTCTCAGTTGTCTGCTAAGTTCAAAATGAAAGATCTTGGTGCAACAAGGTATATTATGGGGATGGAGATAACCAGGGACATGAATAGTAGAAAACTTTTGCTTAGTCAGAGTAAGTATATCAAGACTGTTCTAGAGAGATTTTGCATGAATGATTGCAGCAATTAGTTGTTCCAGTATTGCACGGAACAAAGCTATCTGTTGAAGACTGTCCAAAATCTCCTACTGAGATGGAGGACATGACCAGTGTACCCTATGCTAGTGCAGTTGGCAGTCTCATGTATGCAATGGTCTGTATAAGGCCAGACATTGCCCAAGCAGTGGGAGTTCTTAGTCGGTTTATGGCTAATCCTGGAAGAATACATTAGGATGTTGGGAAAAGAGTGTTTAGATATTTGAAGGGCACTTCAGATTTTGCTTTGTATTACCATGGGAACTTGGTTGAATCACAGAGGACTCTCAGCATTCAAGGATATGTAGATTCTGATTGGGCAGGGGACATTGACAGTAGGAGGTCCACCAGTGGATACACTTTCATGTTAAATGGTGGTGCAGTGAGTTGGATGAGTAAGCGGTAGGCTATAGTCGCTTTTTCCACTACAGAGGCTGAATACATGGTAGCTACTCATGCTTGTAAAGAAGCAGTTTGGTTAAAACATTTGTGTTCTAACATTGGTTTTGATGTAGGGGAAATAACTATTTTCTGTGATAGTCAGAGTGCAATTTGTTTGGCAAAGAATCCTACTTTCCATGCCAGGACGAAACATATTGATGTACAGTACCACTTTGTACAAGATAAGGTGGAGGATGGACATGTCAGTTTGGAAAAGGTTGATACTTTGGAGAATGTTGCAGATGCATTGACGAAGCCAATGAGCACAGACAAGTTCAGGTGGTGTGCCAGTTCGATGGGCCTCAAGGCCCATGATTTTCAGTAGTTTTGTTGTGCTCTGGAGGTGCCTGTGCGATCTTCGTCAAGTGGAGGATTGTTAGAAATGTATGTCTCAATCATCATAGGCTATAAACTCTATTGGAGCAAAGTCGGTGTGACATCCATCATGTCTGGCTGACTCGTAGTAGTAACCTTGTTGAAATTGTATAGGTTGCTGTGACCTTGCATAAGTCTTGCCGAACGTTTTCACTGTGGAGTCTATCGCTGTGACATAGAGCAGTCGTTGGAACCTCTTGCCGCCCGTGGATATATCTGGCCGACATGCCATTCTATCGCATATCAGAATAACCTACGGTGGCTCGATGAGAAGTCTTATCGAGATATTAAAGTCTCGCCGACAGTATGTTACATGTTGTGGTCTTCGACGTATCTTATATTCTATTGGTAAGAAGTCTTACCAATGTGCAAATGTCTCACTGACGGAGGTTCAAGTGTTGGCTGTCGGGGTAACCCAAATGGTCTCAAGAAGAATTCCCAGCGATCGATGAAGGTCTCGCCGATGGGAACACATATGGAGTCCTCGCGGTAACATAAAAGATCTCGGTGTGAGGTCTTAGCAATGGGCAAAGGTCTTGCCAAATAGTTGTATGCTTTTGCAGAAACATAAGAGAGCTCGGTGAAACCTTTTGGCAAAAGATATGTCTTGCTGATCATTTGGTGCTCGATGAAACATATGGATCTTGGAGTAGAGTCTCAGTGAAGGATGATAGTCTTGGTGACAACTGATGGCTTCGGTGTAACTTTATGTATCTCGATGAAACCTCTTGGCGAGCGGTAAGTCTTGCCGATAGGAATGTTGAGATCGTTGTGACTTTGAATATCGGTATGTGGTCTCACCGAAGAGCGATAGTCTTGCTGAATGGAAAACTCACGTCTATGTGACTTGTGGAGCTTTGGTATGACGTCTCAGCAAAAGCGATATGTCTTGGCGACATGGCAAAAGCTGAGCGATGGCTATGAGGACTCGATGTAACATCCTGCCGACTATTGGAACTCTTGGCGATATCGATATGAAGTCTTTGGGCATCGGGGAGACACTTCTTGTGTTTCACCGACATGTCGATACAGTGTGAAGCTGTTTGACCAAGTGAGACTATCCTATGTGGCTCGTTGTCGACCAATAGGAGAAGCCGAATCTGAACAGTTGGAAGCCAATCCGTTGTGACAGTTCTGTGAGGAAGTTCGACAGACAAGGAATGCCATGAATATAGTTACCAGTTGTAGATGCTCGATGGTTAGAAGGTTGGTTCGATCAACAGGTGTGTGAACAGTTCGAATTGAATCAGAGTGATTTCTATTTTGTGTAGACTGTAACGTGATGGTTCTTGTACAAGTTTGATCATAGTGAAAGCTGCTGTAATATGACATCAAAAAGATAAGTCAGAACATTTGTATGTAATTTCATTACTATAATACAAAGTGATTTCTCTTAGTGTGGTGGGTTTTTCTCCCGTAAGGGTTTTCCAACGTAAATCTGGTGTTCATCTATGTTTGTCTAATTCTCTGTTTCTGAGATTTAGTTCATAGTGCATCTTAATTGAACTGTAATTGAAAAAATTAAAAGTGTAGCTGCATTCTTCCCTGAGGTATTGACGTTAGGAGAGTTGTTTCCGCATTTAATTTTCCTTACACAAAGGACAAAGCTCAGGGTTGCTTGATCAGAAGTTACTTTAGATCAAAGTGTTTATTGATTATCTCATGGTTCATTTCTTAGTGTTGATCCTTGATGGTTGATGCATCCTTTGATCTTCATGACAAGACAAGGTTATAGTTGTTGCTTCATGGGAAAATATGATAGAGTTGCTTCTTGTTCATTCAGGCATCCAATGTCAAAGACTTATAGAGGAGTCGATATTAGGGTGGTATCCTCACCTTAAAGTTTTTGGTTATTGAATTTTCTATATTTCATAACCTAAAATACTAAGCATTCCTAAAACCCTAAGATCATTCCACACTAGGGTTTATAAGCTATCGATACACATTTAATTTATGTTATATTGGATGGATGACTTGTTATAGTAGACCTAGCAAGTTACTTAAGTAATGATTTAAGGGTTGAAGCTCATTTATTAATTGGTCCCCTCTCCTAGGATTTATTGACATGGCAGGTTAATGTTTCTTTTTAAACTGCCTAAAGATAGATCAAAGGCTATTATTCCTGATTTATAACTTGGCGGGTCTCAATGATCAATGAATCTCATTTAAACATGAAGAACGACCATCTCCCGAGGATTAAACTTTGATGGGCATACCCCTTGATGCAGTTATGTGCAGTTTTGTAACTGCCTCCAATTTATGATTGAGTGTGGATCTTCGAGAAGGTTTGGATTGCACTAAGAATATTGTTGATGCTTTGTGAAAGCATATGTGAACATGATGAAGCTGAGATTTTGAAGACATAAGATTTGGAATGATAGTTCTCACTATCAATTTTGAGGAAGGGTTTTAAAGCCTTGAAAAATTGTATTCTTGGATTGTTTTATTTTCTTTACATAGAATAGTCATCTATTTGAAATCACAAGCATGTGGAGTTTGATTTGATATCAAAATTATGCACAGTGAGGGAAAATTGAATGATAGTGCTATATGATACCATTATATCACTGTATTCATGAAGTGTGCTTTGGTTTTGCATAAGAGTGCGATATGATTGAGAGCATTGTTTCTTGGAGTTTGTAAGGACAGTGTGTATTTTTTTTTATATATGTGAAGATGTTCATATGATTGCAGTTGTCTATGTAATAGTGATATGTAACAAGGAGTCGCTATTTTGTATTGATCTTTTAGTCATTCAAACAATGTGATAGTCATAATGTATACAAAGATTTAGTGAACACTTTGTCACATATATATCAGTATAATGGTCATCCATGTACACAGGGTTGAAAGTTAATAGGTTGTTTGTCAAACAAGTGAGATTGATAATCTGGAATGTATTGTAAATAGAGTAGTACTTTGTATTTTTTGTCTATTTATATTGAAGTTGATTCGTGGAGTTGGTGCTCTTAAGCATATTGTACTCAGTGAGACCTAATGATGGAGTTGGCGCTCTTAAGCATATTGTACTCAGTGAGACCTAATGATGGAGTTGGTGCTCTATTGTACTTAGTGAGAGTTTGGTCGATGAGACCTAATAGTGAAAAAATTGTGAGGTTTGGATTGGTCCAACTCACATAGTGGTTTTTCCCTTTCTAGGGTTTTCCACTTATAAATCTTGTGTCATGGTGATCTTTATGTGTTCTCTTTGAAGCTTGGGCTATTTTCAAGTTAAATTTGTTTAATTGCTTTGGTTTTTGTTTATCACTGATTCATCCCCCCTCTCAGTGATAGTGAGTATTCCTACAATTTTGTAGATTTGTATAATCTTTTATTTTTATTTTTATCTTATGTCTTAACTTCCTTACCACATTGTCTTTCCCATCTGGTATCTTCTCTACTTTTAAGTAATTTGTTTCATTTTACATTTTTCTTATTTTTTCCCTTGTGGTTTTTTAATTCTTCCATCACCTCAAGTGTCATTCCTCTATTTAGTTAGTTGTGGTCTACAATTTACCATTTTATATTTTTTTCTTGTGTTCTCCACATCTTGATGATGGATTAGAAACGTGATTGAAAACATAGGTGAATAAATCATTACATAATTAAATCCATAAACATTCAATACAACAAAAAATGCTACCATTGAAAGATCTCCACAAAAATAATATGCCATGGAAACCAAAATAATAAATAGATAAGGAAATCACATAACTAACATACCCTAAAAAATATACTCAATCTTTCCATGACGAATTTTATATCCCCCTCCATAATCTCAGTGGTTGGTACCATCCCATAACTTTGTTTGAGTGTTTCATCAAATTCCTTTGTGGCATATGTTTCTTCACTTTCAACTTAACAAGGATCTATAATGTCAATAGGTTTGTCTATACGAATAACATGCCAACTATCTCCAATTTGAGAATTAGGTTTGTCTATAAGAATAACATGCCAACTATCTCCAATTTGAGAATTATGGTTTGGTTGATGTATAGATGGTATTGGTTCCCTCTCTTGATTTAGAATGTTCGGTGTATAGAGACATTTGTGTTAGTTATAAAGACACCTTACAAGTTGATAATTTAAGTTTGTTTGAGGAGTCAAGGTTGAACAAAACTGCAAACCTCATCATCACAATCCACTCCAAAAGATCTGATCTCGAACGTGATTTACAAACTTTATAAGACTTCTCTATAAAAAGATCATGTCTCTCTTTGATCTCATAGATTACTTTGACCTTGTAGACGTTATTAAAATATTTCTTTCATTCATTAAAAAGGAAAGCTGAGGGCTCATTTGCACACCGGGTTTCTTTCTAGAGCAGAATCCACACAAATATGTACTTAATTGCACTCTCTCACCATCCGGCGCAGGAGTAGGGGTTTCTTAAGACATTGGCAACCGAAATTTGGTCTAAAGTTGATTGGTGAGGTCGTTAACTGTTCATTATTGCATATATGTACTGCATCATCGTATCCGGCAGTACACCCAAGCGTTAGTACAAGATTTGGTAAAGTTGTACTAGGTACTACGAAATCCACCCGAAGACAAAAACTCTGGTCTTTCACATAATATTTTAAGGAAAACTTATTCAAAAGTATTGATATTATATGCTTGGAAGGATTAGAAGATAGGGTTAAAGGTAGACATATTCAAAATGTTTTATATTTATCAAAGTTTTTATAATAATAAAATAAATATACGTATCAGGCTAAAATTAATAGTATATAGTTTAAAAATATATAATATTATTCTATTTTTTTTTATAGATAGCATAATTGATATAGACAATCAACATTTAGCTTTTAGATATCATATTTTCTATAAAATTAAGAGTACAATAAAGTTAAAAAGGTATGTAATATTAATTCATTCTTTAATAATTAGTGTAGGATAATCAACATTTAGCTTTTAGGTATCATTTAAATAAAATGTAGGGTTTTGTAATTTTTATATAATGATAAATGAAGTATATATTCAAAATATTAGTGTAATGATGCAATATTTTGAGAGATTATCATAATATAATTATATATTAACAAATGGTGTAATCTTTAGGTCTTTTCTTATACACACATTCTGATATATTTATCCACTTGTTCATATTTGTACACCTTTATATATATACCACATATATGGCACCATTTATGATCAAACATTTATTCTATATACAAAAGTGATTGTTTCATCATCTTGGGTCATTTGGTAGGTTTGGATAAATTCAAATTCATATTTAGTCGATTCTTGCCCACTTCAATAGTTGTTATGTGTTGAGTAAATATATGTTTACACAAATTGTTGCTATGTTTTTCTATTTAAAGGCATTCAATTGCATTACTTTATCATCCTTACACATTCAAGAATCATCTCTCATTCTAAGGAGCAATTTATAGAAGAACATTTCAAATTGATGCACTAAAAAGAAACAAATTTGTATATGTACATTCTTGAAATATTTGCATGACTAAAGCTTATTATTTATGATCATTGACATAGTCATAAAGCTAATCCTTTTTGGAGGTTGGCTTAGGAGAACATGAATCCTACTGATTTCAATAACCTGCTAAAAATATTTATACATATCAATAGTCTATATAGAAAAGTAGATAGAGGTGAGTTCAATGTATTAAATAGTTAGAGTGTAGAATCACATGGATTAAATTTGTGTGACATAAGGACAAATTTTCCTTTGCAAAAAAGACTTGAACTTGTAAATTTGATCCCCAACATAACATAAATCTTGAGCAAAATCCAAAGCAAAATGTATAGATAGAGAGGATTGGTTTTCAGTCCCAAGACATTTAGGTTTTTGAGCTATATCAAAGTTATCATCCACCACTCCTAGAACTAAGTACCTCTCTTGATTTTGCATTTACTTTCCTTAAATATTTATAATTACATACATGAACACAAAGCCACCAATCATTAATCTAGGTTAATCATTGCTTATATTTTGTATTCTATTGAATTTGTCTAGATTAAGCTTTGAAAGAGTTTATTTTCTTATACAATTATAAAAAGGATAATTATGAGTTGCCACAAGCATGATTTTTAAAGAGAAAGGGTGACCCATTTTTCTTCCTTAAGTTTTGTGATAATATAACAAAATTATAATAGAGGTGTGTGGTTTAAGTTATATGGTGGATTGATAACTTGCTTACCCAAACTATTTTAAATTGTATTAATTAACAATAAAATAAAGATAATTCTTGTGCATAGGTATATTTATTTAAATTATTATAATAATAAAATATTTAATTTTAATAAATTGATATCTATATATAGCTAAATGTACAAATTTAAGTGGGAAATATTGAAATTTAAAAAAAAAAGATTTGTATTTCAATTAAATAAAGACATGCTTATCGATATAAATTATATATTTAATTGTGAATTAGGTCAACTATCACATTTAATTTTGAGAGTAATGTACCTCACAAACAAGATTTTTACATTAATTTCATAAGCACTACAAAAATAATTTATCAATAGAAGATGATTATTATTAAGATATTTTTTATTAGCATTATATAAATATTAGAACTCTTAAAAAAAAAGAGTATTCCTATCTTTAAATATGAGAAATAGTTGAGAATATGGATTGATAAATTGTCCCATGACTTAGGGTGTCCTAATTATTATTATATTTTAAATTTTGAGGATCTCTTTTATTCTCATACTCTATTACTTCCAAGATAATTGTCTACTCTAATATTTAAGGCTTTTATTATTGATCTTACTATTAAAAATGCTTGCCACTAACAAATTACCTCATAAATTATAGTATTTTATTCTAGAGATTTTTTTTTGGTAATTTTTAATCTTTTATACTTTTTAAATAATAAAATATTAAAACTAGTAAACACCAATAAACATCATAATTCACATTGTATTTTAAGATTTTTTTTTTTTGTAATTTTTAGTCTTTTATACTTTTTAAATAATAAAATATTAAAACTGGTAAACACCAATAAACATCATAATTCACATTGTATTTCAACTCTACAATTTTTTGTACTTTATTTTCTTGTATATATTGAATAACTATTCTACTATCAATGGGCCCTTGGTTTGTTGGTGAAGTTGAATGGTTCTAAATGAGCCCACCAAGAACAAGTCTTGTTGAGTGCAAGGCCCCAACATCATAAGGGATGAGGCCAAGATCGTGCCTCACATGAATTTGGCGGAATGAATACCCCTTAGTCCTTGACATTTTTATTGTACTTCAACTCTCTAATTTCTGTACATTCTTAAAAAATTATTGTAGTACACTATAACTATCACTTACTATAATCACATTAAGTGCCTTCCAAATTGAATGTTATAACTTTTACTAATCTTATATATAAATGAAAAAATCTTTTTGAAAATCACCAATTACAAAATAAGTTGAAATAAGTAATCTAAAATAATAATTTTAATTACAAATATAGAAAATAATAAATTTGTATTCTTATTTGATTAGGACACACCTCTTGAAGATTTCATAGGTAGCTGTCCAGAAGTTTTCATAATCCAATAAAAAAAACAGTTTTCATAGGTAGAGATTAATGGAAAGTCAGGCCAAAGTTAAAAAAAAATTACATCAGGACACACCAAATCCTCTCATAGAGACAAATTCATGATCCTTTCACCCGAATCCGTCCTTGGATCTTTCCTTAGAATAGACGTTAACGTGACACGATGGTTAACAACTCACCTACCTAAACTAAAATATAGATAGGCACCTACTTTGATCAGGTCCGCCTTCAACTCACCACAAAAAGTATTAACCTTAACAAACATCTGGAAGATGAAGAAAAAAATTGAGGTGGAGCTACATAAATAGAGGGTCGCTTCGTTTGTTTGAGTCCATCGAGGCCGGAAGAGCGCAATGGCTGAGGTATGATTGCCTTATCCTTCGTTTCGATCAGACTTTGCATATGTTTTATGTAAAATATGAATCTGTTTTCTGGTAATTTCGTTTTTCTTTTCAATAATTGTTGGGTTTCAGTAACAGACCTGAGATCTAGAGGTTTGCTGAAATGGCTATTTACCGCCAATTCTTAACGAATTTAAGTATCGAAGTTTTGATTTTAATGGACTTTTGAGATACCCAATTGAAGGAATTGGAGTTTTATTGGGGTGTTCTGTTTCATAAGACCCAGTTAGGATTGCCAATAATGGGAACGATGACGTAGTTTTCAATGTGACACAGTTTCAGGTACCTTCGTTTCTTTGTTTTTAAATTTTATTTTTGAACAGTTTGCCTTCCTGTATGGAAACTAGGGCAAGATAGACCGCGAGGACTCAGTTTCAGGTCCCTTTGTTTCTTTGTTTTTAAATTTTATTTTTCAAACAGTTTGCCTTCCTATATGGAAATTGGGGCAAGATAGACCGCGAGGACACAGTTTCAGGTTCCTTTGTTTCTTTGTTTTTAAATTTTATTTTTCAACAGTTTGCCTTCCTATATGGGAATTGGGTCAAGATAGTCCGCAAGGACACAGTTTCAGGTCCCTTTGTTTCTTTGTTTTTAAATTTTATTTTTCAAACAGTTTGCCTTCCTATATGGAAATTGGGGCAAGATAGACCGCGAGGACAAAGTGTCAGGTTCCTTTGTTTCTTTGTTTTTAAATTTTATTTTTCAACAGTTTGCCTTCCTATATGGAAATTGGGTCAAGATAGACCGCGAGGACACAGTTTCAAGTCTCTCTGTTTCTGTGTTTTTTAAATTTTATTTTTCAACAGTTTGCCTTCCTATATGGAAATTGGGGAAAGATAGACCGCGAGGACCTTCTGGGTGATTCAGCCATGGACCCTCCCAAGAAATCTGATTCGCCCTTAAAGGACTTATTTGTTTTCCTCTTTATATAACTTTGTGTCTGTGTGTGCATTTCAGATTACCAGGAGTTAGAATTTTTTGGATACAACATTGCAATGTTCAATAATTTAATTGAAGCTACTATATAGCAGAAAATCCTTGAATATTTTGGGCACTGTGCTTTAATGGTTAAGCGATCATATTGTTCTAGCTTTTCTAATTTTTCTGGGTTCGAAGTTTGTAAGGAAAAGTTCTATAGTAGAAGTTGTAATTTAAAAATGAAAGAAGAATTTAGTTGCGAAGTTTTCTTGTTTGCAGTGTGCCGTATTATTAGAGGCTCCTACAATTCAGATTTAGTTTTTCTGTTTTATAATTTATTTTGTCAGATAAACAAAATCGATGGTTCCATTAGATTTTCAGACTTTTCGGCTTAAATTGAATGCTTCTACATTCCTGAGTGCCAAATGGAAGGCTGTTGTGTATTCTACATTGCCTAAAGAACCAAAAATATTTTGCTTAGTAAAGAGGGCCAGTCTTTGATCTCCTGGATGAGTTGTATTTTGCGTTTTGGTTTGTGCTTTGCACATTTTTTTGTTTTGTTATTGGGGATTGGAAGACCTTAGCTTTGTATGGATGACACATTTTCATATGGAAACTGCCTTGTCTCTGGTTTTTGTTTATTTATGTTACACATAGGGATATTGACCATAATAAGAGTGCTTAATTATAATGGTTAGGTAGAAGCCTCGTAGAAGGGGCTTCCATGGACACTGTTCAACAATTTTAGGAGACTCCATCTTTGAAACAATGCTGTGCCAAGTAAAATCTTCCTCTGCCATTGCAAGTTTGTAGTAGATTGTTCCTCGCAACTCCATCAAGATTTAATTTATAAATATTTTCCAGAGGGTGGGGTTCATCCCATAGTGCGATGGTTAAGTGGTGGCATTGTTGTTGTGGCTACCAGGGTTCAAGTTTCCACTGGGCTATTGTGATCGCAGGCACTGTGCCTTCATTGATCCAATGTGCTCGTAGGCTTGACCTGCAGTCCTCAATGTGTGGCTTCTCTGGTTCATAGCTCCAGTCTAAAAAAGCACTTACGAATAATTTTTTTTTTTTTTCCAGAGGGGGGGTGTAGGGGAAGCTCTAGTATTCTTTGTGAAAGCCTTTTGCATCAGCACTAGACTTGTCTTTTTAAATTTTGGCTGCCACTTAGCCCTTGAATGGGGAGGGGAGATGGTAAAAAAGTTTTGTTTAGATAAAGTGTTTCCATTTGACATAAATAAATCAAAAAATACTTGCAAAATATAGAAAATTTCTAGGCCTGCATCTGAGGCACCCTGATAAACTTTCTGCCAAAAAGTTGACTTCCAAAATTTTCAGGATGAAGATTCAGTTCAAATCTTGCATGAAGCCATATCCCTGTGGAACACCATATTTCATAACTTCCACACTCTCTGGGGCTTCATCATGGCCTTATTGAGCATGATCAGCCTCAACTGGCCCGATTTGCATTCCTCATCCAAGGTTCATTTCACCCTTTGGTCTTCAATCAGGCACAGCTTGTATGTGCATCAGTGTAATCTAACATCACCTTGTTTTGACATATCCCTTTCTTGGAAGATCTGCTATTCAGTCTCCATTTTTCTCATGAGAAGCAGTGGATGGAGCAAGAGAAGATATCTACATAGGATTTTCCTAAGAGTCATGGGACCATCATTAATCAGGGAGCTAGCAGCAGTGTCCTCGTGAATGCATATCGTAGCCACAGCAAATGTTCAATAGAAACTTGTCAAAAGATAGCACCTTTGAAGCATTAGACTAACCATTTGTGAAAACTTCCTAACTCCTGGACAAGGATTGTGCTTAAGCAACAAGATTTTATACCCTGCTGCCTTGAATTCATTATTGCTTTACATCATCATGAATTGTTTGGTGCTGAATAATAGAATATCTATAGGTTTTCATCACATATAGAAACACATAGTTCTTTTCTTCAATGCCCATGTTTGACTAGTTTAAAATCTGTTAATTTTGGATGAAAGCATTCATCTAGCAAGTTGTAGGAATTTTAAACCTTGTTTTATGACAAGACAGTTGGCTTTATCACTTAAGGTATTTTAAGTATTCAATAGAAATTGATCCTATTGTCATCCTTATGTTCCAATCTTATGGTTCCTTATCTTGTGAAAGATAGCTCATATTGTCTATTAGTGATTCAAATGTCACATACCTGTATACAAAAATGCTTGGGATACCATTTTTGCAGTATCTAACAAAATTCACTAAATCAGGATGGTATATAATGCCAGGCATCAGAGACCTTTTGAGGAATCACCTGTTACCTTGCATGTTGTCTGTGTCAACTTGCCTCAAAGCCACAAGGTCACTAGCACATCAAAGCCTTTCTTTATAGACTCTTAGAAACCCATCTTTACCTGGTAAGAACTGGTGTCTTAGATTCAATAAAATGATAAAGGTCACTAGTGCATCAAAGCCTTTCTTTATAGACTCTTAGAAACCCATCTTTACCTGGTAAGAACAGTTATCTTAGATTCAATAAAATGATAAGCCTTTGTTCTGCATACCATTGACCTTGTAATCTCTAACCCATATCTAAAAATGTTCTCTGGAGACATCAGTGCAGCCAGTACAGCTTCGATCAATTTTAACAATGGACTGTTTGTTCCAACTTTAATCTGCTTCAGTTATGCTCATTGTACCTTGGGCTGTTGTATCTGCCTTTTCCTCTCGTGGTTGTTGCTTAATTACAAGTATTTCAAATTAATGGGTAGCATATCCCTTGTCAACTTGTTCTACGTTAAGATTTTCTTTCCTTCTTGTTGAATTTGTGCATAATGATTCTACATTCATGGAAACAGTGAGTCAAAGAATTTTGGTTGAGAGCTCTATGTACCAAAAGTTTTGTCAATCCATAAGCAAACTATTAGAATGCGAGATCTTTGGTTGGCATGTTATCGATCTTCTCTTGAGTACTAAGATTGCATAGAAGTATAAGTACACTTTGTGAATCCCTTGCCTTGTTTTTTCTCTTTGGGATGTCTTTCTAACTATGAAAATATTGATTTACCACATGGGATATCCCTTGTGTTATCTTGTTGAATAAACATTGCAACATCCAAAGGTCCATCCATTTCAATTTTAGCAATATTCATATTTAAATTTTCAGACAGACTGAAAGTTTGCCATTATAGATACCTGGCATGAAAAACTGAAACATCACGTTAGATATTAGGCAAAAATAGTGTGTATCTGAGTGCATAGTCTGAAGAAAGTGCCATAGTACCATCTTCAAGCTGATTGTACTAATTAATAAAACAAGCTACTACTTAAATCTGTATCCTATAATGGGCATGATTATCAAAGTCCTCTCAGTTCAAGTATCACATGTTAGTAAAGATTGCATGGTGCACAATTTTCTATTGTTCGTCTCACTCAACTAACTATATGGAATAACAAAATCAGACACTTATCATTGAAGTACATTTCATGAAGATAAACACATTGTACAACAAAATGCAAATCCAAACTGCTGCAGCTGTCCCTTTATTTTTTTGTTATATTCTTATTTCACCCAAAACATTTTGATCTTCCCCTAATTCAGAAGCAGTGCTATCCGTTTAGTAATTTTCTTTTTCTTTTATATTTCCATTGTCTGTAGGCCCATCATTAGCTTGTTTTTCATCATGTCAAAATGGGAGTTGTGTACACTTATATTGCATAGATACCAGTGTTAAAAATCTGCAGTTAAGTTCCAAAAATTTGATCATTTTCTGATGGCCTGGGATTCTTATTCATAAGGTTCAATTGGGAATGTCGGTAATGTGAAGAAAATGAACTAGCTTTCAATATGATAAAGTTTTAAGTCCTTTTTCTTTGTCATGAGAAATAGAAAATGGTGTAAGATGACGATGAGAACCTTTTGGGTGATTCAGATAGAGAATGTTCGAAGAACTCTAAGTAGCCCTCAAAGGAGTCATTTAGAAAAAAAAGTCTTTTCTTGCGCATTTCAGATTTGCCAACTGTGAGAATATTCTGGGGTCTGGATGCAAATTTGCAAGTTTTAAAAAATCTCAGTAGAAATTACTACCTCCCAGGAAAATTGTCAGATCTTGTTTGTGTTGTGTTTTAATGGTTTATTGTTCCACATGCTGCTGGCTTATATCAATCAACTGGAAAAATAAAATTAATTAATTTGCTACTGACAACAGATTCTCATTCCATACAGAAAGAAACCTTCATGATTTTGTTATTGTCATTCAATCCCATAGAATGGCTGGGTAAAGGGAAAATATAATTTTCTCTATTTTGACTTACAGTTCATGTGTCTGTCAATCATAACAGCATCATAAAACTCCTTTTGGAGTCAGGTCTGGGTGTGATTAACTGCAAATGGAGTAGACAGTTGACTGCGGAAAATGATCTAGAAACCCTGATCTTAACATATGGTGCATTGCCCTCTCCAATGCCCCTTTTAACCTATAAACGTGCAGCAACCTCTGCTGTAGATATTGGCACTCCTCTCTGCCTTAGCCTCACAGAATAGCCTTCAGCTTGTCAATGGTTAGACCAGATGTTGTGCAGTCCTTGTTTCTCCTCCTATTTTGTACAGATTGGTCCAAACTCACCACAAATGATGCTCAGGAGGTAGCCCCTTGTGTCAACAAGGGGCTGTGCCAAGGTTTCTGCCCCATTTGCCTGAGGTTGTCCTGAAACCACCACTAAAACTCAGAAAATTTAGCTGCAACTTACCAGATTCATCCCACAGCTAGCTGGAATCTGCTCCAAGATCTCAATCCAACTTAATGGCGAACTCCTACTTGCTTGACCTGTAAAGAATGACAATTTCTCAATTTAGCCACCACAAAATCCCTGAGGTGAAACTGCCAAAGCAAGAAGTAAGGGTTTCCATCCTAACCTCACGCAATTCTGCTCAAGGGTTTTCCTCCTGGATGCTAAATCACTCAACTTGACCACTCGGTAGGGTGGAATTGAAAATAACGGGATGCAAAAATGAGTGTAACAACTTGTAGAATTCCTTCTTCCAATAGGACACATAGGATGTATTTTGGGTGTCCAAATTTGAAATTGTTTTATTTTTATTTATTACTTTTTTATTTTTTAATTTAATTTAATTATTTTATATTTATATTATATAGTTATAGTGTTAAAAAACACTATTTGAATTATTAGTAATAAAATCACTGGCAGAAAAGAAGGGAACATGACATTATCAAATTCCTCAATGCATGTATGTATGTACCTTCAAATAGAAAGGCTATTGTGAATGCTAGATTTTGTAAAGAAGCAATTTCTTTTTTTTTTTGTTTTGGTGGACTTTAAAAGAGTGCCAGCCATATGATACTATGGATATGTTGTATCTTGTGTTGTGATGTGTTTGCATATTTTGTTATTTTATTATTGGGAATTAGAAGAGCTTCTCTATGTAAGGACATGCAATTTATCATGTGAAAGTTGTCTTATTTCTGGTTATGGTTTATTTAGGCATTACACACAGGAGGATTGACCATAAATGAGAGCGTTGATGATGATGGTTAGGCAGTGGTCCTGTGGAAGGGGGCCTACTAAGGTTTCTCTGTGGGAACTGCTCAATAACTTTAGAGAGTTTTCTTTAAAATAGTGTCATCCTAAATAAAATTCACCTCTGCCCTCGTATATTTTTTAGGAGATTGCAAAGGAAACTGTGCTTGCATAGTTTTCTGAGAAATAATAATATTGTATCAAAAGGGTAGCCAATTGGCAAAAATAGATTTAAAAAATCTCTGGGTGCGTGACAAACCTCTAGGCCTCTGTCTACAGCACCCTCACAAAATGTGCTCTGAAAAATTGGCTGCTCCAATTTTTCAGGGGTCAATATTCTGAATTTTCTCTCCAGATATGGGCGTTAAAGATAGGAGCTGAAGCCCTCCTTGAGATCCCCTCCTTGGAGTTGCTAATTCAATATGATATTTTCTGGAGATCTGATGGGCTATCGATTGCATGGAACTTCAACATAGATGTTTAAATATGATTTGAAATCTAGAC
>VDFB02000015.1:444346941-444366698 GCA_007258455.2 Sequoia sempervirens
ATATGGATTGATAAATTGTCCCATGACTTAGGGTGTCCTAATTATTATTATATTTTAAATTTTGAGGATCTCTTTTATTCTCATACTCTATTACTTCCAAGATAATTGTCTACTCTAATATTTAAGGCTTTTATTATTGATCTTACTATTAAAAATGCTTGCCACTAACAAATTACCTCATAAATTATAGTATTTTATTCTAGAGATTTTTTTTTGGTAATTTTTAATCTTTTATACTTTTTAAATAATAAAATATTAAAACTAGTAAACACCAATAAACATCATAATTCACATTGTATTTTAAGATTTTTTTTTTTTGTAATTTTTAGTCTTTTATACTTTTTAAATAATAAAATATTAAAACTGGTAAACACCAATAAACATCATAATTCACATTGTATTTCAACTCTACAATTTTTTGTACTTTATTTTCTTGTATATATTGAATAACTATTCTACTATCAATGGGCCCTTGGTTTGTTGGTGAAGTTGAATGGTTCTAAATGAGCCCACCAAGAACAAGTCTTGTTGAGTGCAAGGCCCCAACATCATAAGGGATGAGGCCAAGATCGTGCCTCACATGAATTTGGCGGAATGAATACCCCTTAGTCCTTGACATTTTTATTGTACTTCAACTCTCTAATTTCTGTACATTCTTAAAAAATTATTGTAGTACACTATAACTATCACTTACTATAATCACATTAAGTGCCTTCCAAATTGAATGTTATAACTTTTACTAATCTTATATATAAATGAAAAAATCTTTTTGAAAATCACCAATTACAAAATAAGTTGAAATAAGTAATCTAAAATAATAATTTTAATTACAAATATAGAAAATAATAAATTTGTATTCTTATTTGATTAGGACACACCTCTTGAAGATTTCATAGGTAGCTGTCCAGAAGTTTTCATAATCCAATAAAAAAAACAGTTTTCATAGGTAGAGATTAATGGAAAGTCAGGCCAAAGTTAAAAAAAAATTACATCAGGACACACCAAATCCTCTCATAGAGACAAATTCATGATCCTTTCACCCGAATCCGTCCTTGGATCTTTCCTTAGAATAGACGTTAACGTGACACGATGGTTAACAACTCACCTACCTAAACTAAAATATAGATAGGCACCTACTTTGATCAGGTCCGCCTTCAACTCACCACAAAAAGTATTAACCTTAACAAACATCTGGAAGATGAAGAAAAAAATTGAGGTGGAGCTACATAAATAGAGGGTCGCTTCGTTTGTTTGAGTCCATCGAGGCCGGAAGAGCGCAATGGCTGAGGTATGATTGCCTTATCCTTCGTTTCGATCAGACTTTGCATATGTTTTATGTAAAATATGAATCTGTTTTCTGGTAATTTCGTTTTTCTTTTCAATAATTGTTGGGTTTCAGTAACAGACCTGAGATCTAGAGGTTTGCTGAAATGGCTATTTACCGCCAATTCTTAACGAATTTAAGTATCGAAGTTTTGATTTTAATGGACTTTTGAGATACCCAATTGAAGGAATTGGAGTTTTATTGGGGTGTTCTGTTTCATAAGACCCAGTTAGGATTGCCAATAATGGGAACGATGACGTAGTTTTCAATGTGACACAGTTTCAGGTACCTTCGTTTCTTTGTTTTTAAATTTTATTTTTGAACAGTTTGCCTTCCTGTATGGAAACTAGGGCAAGATAGACCGCGAGGACTCAGTTTCAGGTCCCTTTGTTTCTTTGTTTTTAAATTTTATTTTTCAAACAGTTTGCCTTCCTATATGGAAATTGGGGCAAGATAGACCGCGAGGACACAGTTTCAGGTTCCTTTGTTTCTTTGTTTTTAAATTTTATTTTTCAACAGTTTGCCTTCCTATATGGGAATTGGGTCAAGATAGTCCGCAAGGACACAGTTTCAGGTCCCTTTGTTTCTTTGTTTTTAAATTTTATTTTTCAAACAGTTTGCCTTCCTATATGGAAATTGGGGCAAGATAGACCGCGAGGACAAAGTGTCAGGTTCCTTTGTTTCTTTGTTTTTAAATTTTATTTTTCAACAGTTTGCCTTCCTATATGGAAATTGGGTCAAGATAGACCGCGAGGACACAGTTTCAAGTCTCTCTGTTTCTGTGTTTTTTAAATTTTATTTTTCAACAGTTTGCCTTCCTATATGGAAATTGGGGAAAGATAGACCGCGAGGACCTTCTGGGTGATTCAGCCATGGACCCTCCCAAGAAATCTGATTCGCCCTTAAAGGACTTATTTGTTTTCCTCTTTATATAACTTTGTGTCTGTGTGTGCATTTCAGATTACCAGGAGTTAGAATTTTTTGGATACAACATTGCAATGTTCAATAATTTAATTGAAGCTACTATATAGCAGAAAATCCTTGAATATTTTGGGCACTGTGCTTTAATGGTTAAGCGATCATATTGTTCTAGCTTTTCTAATTTTTCTGGGTTCGAAGTTTGTAAGGAAAAGTTCTATAGTAGAAGTTGTAATTTAAAAATGAAAGAAGAATTTAGTTGCGAAGTTTTCTTGTTTGCAGTGTGCCGTATTATTAGAGGCTCCTACAATTCAGATTTAGTTTTTCTGTTTTATAATTTATTTTGTCAGATAAACAAAATCGATGGTTCCATTAGATTTTCAGACTTTTCGGCTTAAATTGAATGCTTCTACATTCCTGAGTGCCAAATGGAAGGCTGTTGTGTATTCTACATTGCCTAAAGAACCAAAAATATTTTGCTTAGTAAAGAGGGCCAGTCTTTGATCTCCTGGATGAGTTGTATTTTGCGTTTTGGTTTGTGCTTTGCACATTTTTTTGTTTTGTTATTGGGGATTGGAAGACCTTAGCTTTGTATGGATGACACATTTTCATATGGAAACTGCCTTGTCTCTGGTTTTTGTTTATTTATGTTACACATAGGGATATTGACCATAATAAGAGTGCTTAATTATAATGGTTAGGTAGAAGCCTCGTAGAAGGGGCTTCCATGGACACTGTTCAACAATTTTAGGAGACTCCATCTTTGAAACAATGCTGTGCCAAGTAAAATCTTCCTCTGCCATTGCAAGTTTGTAGTAGATTGTTCCTCGCAACTCCATCAAGATTTAATTTATAAATATTTTCCAGAGGGTGGGGTTCATCCCATAGTGCGATGGTTAAGTGGTGGCATTGTTGTTGTGGCTACCAGGGTTCAAGTTTCCACTGGGCTATTGTGATCGCAGGCACTGTGCCTTCATTGATCCAATGTGCTCGTAGGCTTGACCTGCAGTCCTCAATGTGTGGCTTCTCTGGTTCATAGCTCCAGTCTAAAAAAGCACTTACGAATAATTTTTTTTTTTTTTCCAGAGGGGGGGTGTAGGGGAAGCTCTAGTATTCTTTGTGAAAGCCTTTTGCATCAGCACTAGACTTGTCTTTTTAAATTTTGGCTGCCACTTAGCCCTTGAATGGGGAGGGGAGATGGTAAAAAAGTTTTGTTTAGATAAAGTGTTTCCATTTGACATAAATAAATCAAAAAATACTTGCAAAATATAGAAAATTTCTAGGCCTGCATCTGAGGCACCCTGATAAACTTTCTGCCAAAAAGTTGACTTCCAAAATTTTCAGGATGAAGATTCAGTTCAAATCTTGCATGAAGCCATATCCCTGTGGAACACCATATTTCATAACTTCCACACTCTCTGGGGCTTCATCATGGCCTTATTGAGCATGATCAGCCTCAACTGGCCCGATTTGCATTCCTCATCCAAGGTTCATTTCACCCTTTGGTCTTCAATCAGGCACAGCTTGTATGTGCATCAGTGTAATCTAACATCACCTTGTTTTGACATATCCCTTTCTTGGAAGATCTGCTATTCAGTCTCCATTTTTCTCATGAGAAGCAGTGGATGGAGCAAGAGAAGATATCTACATAGGATTTTCCTAAGAGTCATGGGACCATCATTAATCAGGGAGCTAGCAGCAGTGTCCTCGTGAATGCATATCGTAGCCACAGCAAATGTTCAATAGAAACTTGTCAAAAGATAGCACCTTTGAAGCATTAGACTAACCATTTGTGAAAACTTCCTAACTCCTGGACAAGGATTGTGCTTAAGCAACAAGATTTTATACCCTGCTGCCTTGAATTCATTATTGCTTTACATCATCATGAATTGTTTGGTGCTGAATAATAGAATATCTATAGGTTTTCATCACATATAGAAACACATAGTTCTTTTCTTCAATGCCCATGTTTGACTAGTTTAAAATCTGTTAATTTTGGATGAAAGCATTCATCTAGCAAGTTGTAGGAATTTTAAACCTTGTTTTATGACAAGACAGTTGGCTTTATCACTTAAGGTATTTTAAGTATTCAATAGAAATTGATCCTATTGTCATCCTTATGTTCCAATCTTATGGTTCCTTATCTTGTGAAAGATAGCTCATATTGTCTATTAGTGATTCAAATGTCACATACCTGTATACAAAAATGCTTGGGATACCATTTTTGCAGTATCTAACAAAATTCACTAAATCAGGATGGTATATAATGCCAGGCATCAGAGACCTTTTGAGGAATCACCTGTTACCTTGCATGTTGTCTGTGTCAACTTGCCTCAAAGCCACAAGGTCACTAGCACATCAAAGCCTTTCTTTATAGACTCTTAGAAACCCATCTTTACCTGGTAAGAACTGGTGTCTTAGATTCAATAAAATGATAAAGGTCACTAGTGCATCAAAGCCTTTCTTTATAGACTCTTAGAAACCCATCTTTACCTGGTAAGAACAGTTATCTTAGATTCAATAAAATGATAAGCCTTTGTTCTGCATACCATTGACCTTGTAATCTCTAACCCATATCTAAAAATGTTCTCTGGAGACATCAGTGCAGCCAGTACAGCTTCGATCAATTTTAACAATGGACTGTTTGTTCCAACTTTAATCTGCTTCAGTTATGCTCATTGTACCTTGGGCTGTTGTATCTGCCTTTTCCTCTCGTGGTTGTTGCTTAATTACAAGTATTTCAAATTAATGGGTAGCATATCCCTTGTCAACTTGTTCTACGTTAAGATTTTCTTTCCTTCTTGTTGAATTTGTGCATAATGATTCTACATTCATGGAAACAGTGAGTCAAAGAATTTTGGTTGAGAGCTCTATGTACCAAAAGTTTTGTCAATCCATAAGCAAACTATTAGAATGCGAGATCTTTGGTTGGCATGTTATCGATCTTCTCTTGAGTACTAAGATTGCATAGAAGTATAAGTACACTTTGTGAATCCCTTGCCTTGTTTTTTCTCTTTGGGATGTCTTTCTAACTATGAAAATATTGATTTACCACATGGGATATCCCTTGTGTTATCTTGTTGAATAAACATTGCAACATCCAAAGGTCCATCCATTTCAATTTTAGCAATATTCATATTTAAATTTTCAGACAGACTGAAAGTTTGCCATTATAGATACCTGGCATGAAAAACTGAAACATCACGTTAGATATTAGGCAAAAATAGTGTGTATCTGAGTGCATAGTCTGAAGAAAGTGCCATAGTACCATCTTCAAGCTGATTGTACTAATTAATAAAACAAGCTACTACTTAAATCTGTATCCTATAATGGGCATGATTATCAAAGTCCTCTCAGTTCAAGTATCACATGTTAGTAAAGATTGCATGGTGCACAATTTTCTATTGTTCGTCTCACTCAACTAACTATATGGAATAACAAAATCAGACACTTATCATTGAAGTACATTTCATGAAGATAAACACATTGTACAACAAAATGCAAATCCAAACTGCTGCAGCTGTCCCTTTATTTTTTTGTTATATTCTTATTTCACCCAAAACATTTTGATCTTCCCCTAATTCAGAAGCAGTGCTATCCGTTTAGTAATTTTCTTTTTCTTTTATATTTCCATTGTCTGTAGGCCCATCATTAGCTTGTTTTTCATCATGTCAAAATGGGAGTTGTGTACACTTATATTGCATAGATACCAGTGTTAAAAATCTGCAGTTAAGTTCCAAAAATTTGATCATTTTCTGATGGCCTGGGATTCTTATTCATAAGGTTCAATTGGGAATGTCGGTAATGTGAAGAAAATGAACTAGCTTTCAATATGATAAAGTTTTAAGTCCTTTTTCTTTGTCATGAGAAATAGAAAATGGTGTAAGATGACGATGAGAACCTTTTGGGTGATTCAGATAGAGAATGTTCGAAGAACTCTAAGTAGCCCTCAAAGGAGTCATTTAGAAAAAAAAGTCTTTTCATGCGCATTTCAGATTTACCAATTGTAAGAATATTCTGGGGTCTGGATGCAAATTTGCAAGTTTATAAAAATCTCAGTAGAAATTACTACCTCCTAGGAAAATTGTCAGATCTTGTTTGTGTTGTGTTGTTATGGTTTATTGTTCTTCATGCGCATTTCAGATTTACCAATTGTAAGAATATTCTGGGGTCTGGATGCAAATTTGCAAGTTTATAAAAATCTCAGTAGAAATTACTACCTCCTAGGAAAATTGTCAGATCTTGTTTGTGTTGTGTTTTCTGGGTTCAAAGTTTGTGGGGTGATATGCTACACCAGGAGTTGAAATAAAAAAATGAAGAAAACAGTTATTGTGACCACTTACAATTAATATAGACTTACTTTTTGCATGGTCTATTTGATGTATTCTGTCAGATAAGCAAATAGTTTCTGATTGACGATTTACGTCAGATTGTCTGTGGTGTCCCTGGTTTGACTTTCCCTCACTTTTTTTTGTTCTTTCTCTTTTTCTTATACTAATTCTTCCTGTTGACTGTTAACGGTTTCAACTGAACTAAAGGCTTATACACATGCTGCTAGCTTATATCAATCAATTGGAAAAAATAAAATTAATTAATTTGCTACTGACAACAGATTCTCATTCCATACAGAAAGAAACCTTCATGATTTCGTTATTGTCATTCAATCCCATAGAATGGCTGGGTAAAGGGCAAATATAATTTTCTCTATTTCGACTTACAATTCATGTCTGTCAATCATAACAGCATCATAAAACTCCTTTTGGAGTCAGATCTGGGTGTGATTAACTGCGAATGGAGTAGACAGTTGACTGCGGCAAATGATCTAGAAACCCTGATCTTAACATATGGTGGATTGCCCTCTCCAATGCCCCTTTTAACCTATAAACGTGCAGCAACCTCTGCTGTAGATATTGGCACTCCTTTCTGCCTTAGCCTCACAGAATAGCCTTCAGCTTGTCAATGGTTAAACCAGATGTTGTGCAGTCCTGGTTTCTCCTCCTATTTTGTACAGATTGGTCCAAACTCACCACAAATGATGCTCAGGAGGTAGCCCCTTGTGTCAACAAGGGGCTGCGCCAAGGTTTCTGCCCCATTTGCCTGAGGTTGTCCTGAAACCACCACTAAAATGCAGAAAATTTAGCTGCAACTTACCAGATTCATTCCACAGCTAGCTGGAATCTGCTCCAAGATCTCAATCCAACTTAATGGCGAACTCCTACTTGCTTGACCTGTAAAGAATGACAATTTCTCAATTTAGCCACCTCAAAATCCCTGAGGTGAAACTGCCAAAGCAAGAAGTAAGGGTTTCCATCCTAACCTCAGGCAATTCTGCTCAAGGGTTTTCCTCCTGGATGCTAAATCACTCAACTTGACCACTCAGTAGGGTGGAATTGAAAATAACGGGATGCAAAAATGAGTGTAACAACTTGTAGAATTCCTTCTTCCAATAGGACACAGGACGTATTTTGGGTGTCCAAATTTGAAATTGTTTTATTTTTATTTATTACTTTTTTATTTTTTAATTTAATTTAATAATTTTATATTTATATTATATAGTTATAGTGTTAAAAAACACTATTTGAATTATTAGTAATTAAGTCACTGGCAGAAAAGAAGGGAACATGACATTATTAAATTCCTCAATGCATGTATGTATGTACCTTCAAATATAAAGGCTATTGTGTGAATGCTAGATTTTGTAAAGAAGCAATTTCTTTTTTTTTTAAGACTTTAAAAGAGTGCCAGCCATATGATACTATGGATATGTTGTATCTTGTGTTGTGATGTGTTTGCATATTTTGTTATTTTATTATTGGGGAGCTTCTCTATGTAAGGACATGCAATTTATCATGTGAAAGATGTCTTATTTCTGGTTATGGTTTATTTAGGCATTACACACAGGAGGACTGACCATAAATGAGAGTGTTTATGATGATGGTTAAGCAGTGGTCCTGTGGAAGGGGGCCTACTAAGGTTTCTCTATGGGAACTGCTCAATAACTTTAGAGAGTTTTCTTTAAAATAGTGTAATCCTAAATAAAATTTACCTCTGCCCTCGTATATTTTTAGGAGATTGCAAAGGAAACTGTGCTTGCATAGTTTTCTGAGAAATAATAATATTGTATCAAAAGGGTAACCAATTGGCAAAAATAGATTTAAAAAATCTCTGGGTGCATGACAAACCTCTAGGCCTCTGTCTACAGCACCCTCACAAAATGTGCTTCTGAATTTTCTCTCCAGATATGGGTGTTAAAGATAGGAGCTGAAGCCCTCCTTGAGATCCCCTCCTTGGAGTTGCTAATTCAATATGATATTTTCTGGAGATCTGATGGGCTATCGATGGCACGGAACTTCAACATAGATGTTTAAATATGATTTGAAATCTAGACCTAAATCTTACATTAAAGTACAACCCATATAACATTCTATTTGGTGGCAATTTATTTTAAGCATTAGTGAGTAGATACCATTTTTCCCTTATATTTGATCTATTGCATGTCTGTTCTTTATTAGTCTCATGGTGGAAAAAATGCAGTGTGTATTTTGTCATTGCTGTGAATAGTTTATGGTACTATTCCTCATTTGCAGTTTTGTCATGCAAATCCAGAAGCTTTTCTTATGGCTTCATGCATATTGAAAGAAGGGAAAGCATCCATATATTTCTTCAGATTAATTATTAGGGTTCTATAGACGGGTCCTATCCCAACCACAACTTAATACAACAAGAACAGATACAACAGCTGCATGAACTACCGAAAACTACCAAAACCATTTGCAGCATGCAGATACAAGAAATGATAACCTCTTCCTTAAGACTTACCTATACTTCTATGAGATCTCAATACCATATGCTCTTGAGATTGCTTTTTGATAGCCCTCTTTTTGTTATAAACTTCTGTCCAGCCTTCATCTTCCGTGTCAACCTCATAGTCCAAAGATGCAAGGGAAGAAGAATGAGACTGATTGAACAAAGTCAGAACTGAATGTGGAATATAAGAGAGCCTATATCCCATTCCTCTTTGGGAGATAAAATGCAGGCCATACATGGGGTAGGAATCTTCAACATCAAATGCTCCTGACCTACACTTTTAGCCCTTGGGCTAGATGCCAACTGACACAATATTTATAGCTTCTTTTTCTCTGTCTTGCTCACAACAGCCATGTTCTTACCCTTATCCTCCCCCACCATATTTCCTTTTGCTTGGCAGACACATTTGATAATGTCTTTTTTTGTGCCTTAATCTGTCATTCTGCTTGCCACAACTGCCTGCCCCTGCCCCTGCCCCTTCAGTGCAGCAACCTTCTCCTCACCCTCAGCCGTATCAGGGAGGGATCTAACATCAAACTTAGGTGGCAAGGGGGAATGTGATACCATAAGCACTTGGAGAGACTTTGATGTAGGGGAGCTGCAACTTTGAGGACACTTAGATGCATCAGTTGGAGTCCGAATCTCTTGGTGAAGGCAAAGCCACATGTTTGACAGAAAGATGGGATAGCATACGCCTTCTCACCTCATAGCTTGTTTTCCAGAGATTTGTTTTGCCACTTTGTATTCTGATGCAATATAACCAACCTGAAAACATTTCCTGCAACAAAAAGGGATGTTCTCATAATCTAGCACTTGCTTCTAGATCCTAATACTCTGTACTTAACTTTAAGCCATAGTCTATTAGGATCCCTTAGGATATATCTAGTTCTTTAGACTCTAGCAGATGTTCAGTGATTCAGTGAATCGAACTGTTTGTTCTGGATCCAATTTAAAAAATCTTCCCAAAATGTTATCTCCTTGAAAGCAATCATCAACCTAGAACTACAAGGGAAGATAAGGTAGCCTTACCCATACTGGCTTGACTGAAAATATCTTTCATTGGTTGAACCTTGGGAACCAATACTTAACCAGCAAAACATTAGATAAGATTAGACTTCCATCGGTTGACACAGAAACATGAAAAACTAAAAATCCTTGAGCACTAGGAAAAATTTCAATTGTATCTTTTCAATTTTAGAGCACCAAGAGCTGGAAATCCATGGATAAATCTGCAAGGCTGGGCCAAAGATTACTAAATTTAATTATTAAACTTTCTTTGGAAAATTTCGCCTCCTCACATAACACCTCTTTACCCAAAGACAAAATCAGTTGCACCCCTGTGCATGGAAATATATTTCTGTGCCACATCTGCGATCCCAAACCCATGACACCCTCTGTCTCTGCAGATTTTGGAACTGCCTCATCCTCAAACAGATGCTTATGCTTTGCTTGTTATTCCCCACTTGTGCCCAAGATATATCATCATAAATCTGATCTGCCAACCCTTGTTTGTCAGGAGTTGCCAGGGCCTCCTGAGCTTTGAAACCAGCCATGGAGGGGCACATGGCAGGCACTTGAGCATTCATGTCCATATCTGCAAATGACACATCAACTGCAGAACCTGACAACACCTTATTCAATACATTCCCTGCAGCTACAGTTGCATGATTTGACAAAAGATGACTTATCCTCCGATTTGGAAAGAAATGTGATCCTCAGGTTCAGTTGTAATGAAATGTAAGGAATGCATCCATATTACATATAACAGTACTTTTCAATATTTTGATATTTTTGATGAAATGGGAATGGAGTAGTGAAATTAATGTGTAATATAAGTCAAAGTGGGTGAAGTTGCTGTAGCTTTTTCCTGCCCCACTATGTGTCTTACACCCTGCTTGGGTGCTGTACAACTACGAAGTCCCTAAAAACTGAACACTTCACTCAAGGCCCCAGTTTGATCTTTTGGTAGGACTCAACATCAAGAGTATTTGGCTCTGAGTTCTAATCCTCTGGTCAAGTGCATTGCACCTTCAATGCCTTATTTGTGATTGAGTACAAAACAGAATCCTTAAAATACGAATTTCTCATTGAAGGGCTTGTTCATTCTTTAGCTTACATGCCTTGTTTCCATTTAGGTGCAGTAACAAGTCCTTAAAATACGAGTTTCTACCTGAAAGGCTTGTCCTTTCTTCTCAACTTAAATTCAATAGTTTGGTTCTGAGTTATTTCCAGCTCTCTGATATTCTTATATATGTTTATGGTTATTTACTTGGAACTGAATTTTTAAAGATCTCCATGGAATGACTTGAAGAGTCTGAATTTGAGTATAAAATATTGTATCCGTCTTTTTAATTTTGTGCCCTAATCCCTGAAGATTACGTTGTTGCAATGCAGACAGTGGTATTGAAGGTTGGTATGTCCTGTGAAGGTTGTGTTGGAGCTGTAAAGAGGGTACTCAACAAAATGGAAGGTACTGCCAAGACCACTCATATTACTTAAATATACCTTTTTGACCATGAGTTATGATTTCACTTTTTGGGACCAAATCACATTAACAAGGTCAATTACTTTCTTTGAATCCTGAGGGGATCAGGGTATGTATGCCCTAATTAACAGTAGCACAGTTTTGTGCCTCCCTACTTACACATTAGAGGGGGTATATAGGAAATACTGGTTGATCTTATATGCTTTCTCAGTATTGGAGGCCTTAAAAGTTGCTTAGCTTATAACTCTTATTAGTGGCATATTGAAATAATGAGCCGTAGCCGTAATCTATCCTGACTCATAATATATCATAAAGAAAATCTCCTGCACTGTGATATTCGAATCAATAATAATTGCTGTTGATTTCAGGGGTTGAATCATATGATGTGAACTTGAAAGACCAAAAAGTGACAGTGAAAGGAAACGTAAAGCCTGAGGCAGTTCTGCAAACCGTCTCGAAGACTGGTAAAGCGACAAGCTTCTGGCCAGCGGAAGTTCAGGAAACTCAAGTTCAGGAAACTCCTAAGTAATAATAGACGTCTTCAGTTTGAAGATTTAATAAGTTAGTACCAGAGAGTATGCCCCGCTATTCATCATGTGGCACTTAAAGTTTGTAATGAATTTGGTGGACCTTGTTTGTAATTGAAATTTGCAGAACCTATAATTCTGCAATTTTAGTATTATAGAGAGATTCTTAGACTATATCTAGGGTTTTAAAAATCTGATTCTAGTTAAATTGTGTATGCTAATTTATCTTTTTGCATGCTTTTATATGTATTTGCTATAATGTCTTGAAATTTGTGTATTAATTATACATTTTAATTAGCAATTCTTTAAAGAATTGTATACATAATCAAACCCGAAAGCGTAAATAAATGATGTATCGAGGTGTTTTAACTTTGACAACTTGTAATTATTGTTTTGAACTTTTCTGAGTTAAACATCATCTAAGTTGCAAGCTATTGTAAGTCTCACTTACATAATGTACATGGGCTTTCTTCAGAAAATGATTGAATTTGATATTAACCTATACAAGTATAATAGATCTTTCAAATAAGATTTAATTAAAGACGTGAGATTTCCACAGTCAAAGTTAAGATTGAATGAGAGCTTTTAGTAATAATTGTATTAAGATATCTGAATTAACAATTCAGATCACACATATTGATCCACAGTCAAGATATTATAATAAAATCTTTTTCATCTTGATGATGATCACGGAGTGTAATATAAAGTACTAATTCAAAAATCTTCGTACAGTTATTATTAGAAGCTACTTCAATAAGATTTAATTTCAAGAATGCTCCCCACATGTACGATCTGCCTTCCCCACTGTTGGTAGAACATAAGAAAACTCAAATGTTGGATTTCAACTCTAGTTAGAAAAAACAATTAGCTCCAATTGCATAGACATATGGACCGTTACAAATCTCATGCATGCTTATCCAACAATTGTAGAGATGCATGCATGGCATGAACTCACTCCGTAGACTGTAGTCATTGAACCTATTGGCAATGCTCAAGACTAAATCATATTCATTTGCTCGTGGTAATTTCTTCCATGCTAGCTGCTGTAGTGAAAACAATTATGGAATCCAAAATAATTTGAGGCAATTCTTGGGGCAGAAGTTGAGCTTCACAACAATATTAAGCTGAAAGCCAATGCTGAAAACTATCGAAGGTATTTGGATATTTTTTTTCTTTGCCTCCAAATTTTTAACTTCCTTTTAGCTTCAGAAATTACTTGTTCACGATCCAAAAGAAGAAATGAATTGACATCCAAAAGTTCTATTACTTGCAGGACAATATGTGATTTAATTATGGGAGAGGAACCAGTACTTGAGCATATTTCAATAGTTGTGATAGTAGTTGTTTATATAATGTCCAATATTTTTATCAATATTGGGCCAATAGTTGTGACATGACTATTCATAATTAAATAAAATGTATTCCTTTGATCTAAAAAGTAACCAGTACTTGACATGACTATTCATAATTAAATAAAATGTATTCCTTTGATCTAAAAAGTAACCAGTACTTGAAAACTATCGAAGGCATCTTGGATATTTTTTTTCTTTGCCTCCAAATTTTTAACTTCCTTTTAGCTTCAGAAATTACTTGTTCACGATCCAAAAGAAGAAATGAATTGACATCTAAAAAGTTCTATTACTTGCAGGACAATATGTGATTTAATTATGGGAGAGGAACCAGTACTTGAGCATATTTCAATAGTTGTGATAGTAGTTGTTTATATAATGTCCAATATTTTTATCAATATTGGACCAATAGTTGTGACATGACTATTCATAATTAAATAAAATGTATTCCTTTGATCTAAAAAGTAACCAATCGTGATGCCACATCAGTACTCAACTATACATGATGTGAATGCACAAGTGATGGTCAACTACATCTTGACAAAAAGCATGCTGATGTGGCCCTAAAATGAAAGCTATAAGTAGTGGACTTGCCAAGTAAGCTGCTGTAAAAAATTGGGAGATTTGAAATTTTCACGTAGGATAATTAGAAGCGCAAATTTAGGGTGCTCAACTATTGGATCTTCTCCCCTATATGTAATACACTGTCTGAGTGTTCATCATGGTCTTCTTGAATGGGAGTGGCATCCATTTATCCATTTTGTATTCCTAATCTAAGGTTCAGTTGGTTTTCAATTGGGTGAAGTGTGTAAGTTAAGGGAATTTATCATTGTTATGCTTTTGGCCAAATCTTTTGGTTATATAGCTTTCTTTGTTAAATCTGCAATTTAGTTTTTTTGGGGATATATCGCTTTCTCTGTTAAATCTGAAATTTAACTTTTTTTTAATTATTATTATTATTATTATTTTATAGTATAGGATGCATAGATACTTTGAAATCGATCATCTACTATATAAATAATTAAATAAACTTTTAATTAATTATTTTTTTATTTTTTCATAATATTTATTTATGTTTCTCATTTTTTCTAAGGTTGATTAATTTAATTAGTTCAATCACAGCTCCCATTCAATAATTCTTTTAGTTTTAATTAATTAATTAATCTACTATTAATTAATTAATTAACCCTTTTCTCATCTTTCATTAGCATTTTCACCAATTTTTTTTTTTTTTTAAATCTTCAAACTTGTTATTTAACAATTCTTCTAATTTTAATTAATTAATTAATCCTTATTTTTTATTAGCATTTTTTAAAACATTTAATATTCTTTTAAATCCTCAAACTTGCCATTATGTGACAAGTATCTTCTACAATGTTCACATGTGTGCATGCATATGTCTCCATTACTCTCCAACTCATCTTTTGACGACCCATCATTGGTTACTCACATGTGTGAGATCCTCCCACACATGTGCAACCATTCTATACTTTTTCTTCCGACACATCATTTTCCTTGATTTCTCCCCTTTTACATTTTTCACAATTTATCCACTTGTCAACCTCTTGAGCCAGTTGCTCACATGTGCGAGATCCTCCCACATGTGCAACCACTCTATACTTCACACATGTGTGAGCACACCTATCCCTCTTCCCCATGACACGCCACTTTCTTAAGCCATCTTTTCTGACAAGAATAAACCCTCAATCCTCTCATTCAATCTCAACTCTCCATCTCATGTTGCATCTCAACCATCAATTTTTACCATCAAGAATCTATAAATTTAAGTCTTCACCATCATTTTATATAATCCACTTGCAAATAATCTTATAATGCTAATTTATATTTCCAAAATTCATTATCATTGTTCTTATGTTGGTTTAGTAGAGCAATCCACAACTTGGAATCAACAACTATCAATCAAGCATTTGTGGAGCATATCAAGTGAAGAGGGGTGCACTCCATTTTTGCTCAATTGGAGTAAGATTCATTTGAGATAAAAAGGTTTAGTTTATTGTTTTATCTGTGTTATTTATCCATTTGATTCCTTGTTTTCATTATGACACATTTGACGGGATTCATGTCCTTGTAACTATCTAACTATTTAAGTGTTTTGTGTTTTCTTACATCCCAAGTTTTTAGAATAGCATTCATTTCGCATTTTAGCACTTTCACTACAAAATCAACACTTTCATTCTATTTTTTAGCACTTGCACATTGTTCTTTTATGCTCTTCTTTATAATCTTTCATTTTGTTTCACTTGTTTTGCAAGTTTCTAACTTTGTGTGTTTCATTGTGATTATTTTTAGTTGTTTGACTGACTTTTAGTCGTTTTAATCCTATGTTTCTCTTGTAAGTGTTGTCTAGGATAGTTCCACGTTGGTGTTGTTTAGTGCTTACATTTTTGCATTAGCACTTAAGTCTCTCATCTTGTTTCTTCTTGGTTTCTATTTTATTTTCTCAAATTTTCTTAATTTTTGTTGTCAACTAAGTTGTTCTTTGTTATTTTAACCATTTTCACCTTTCTGTTTCTATGTTTTTGTCTATTTTTATAGATAATTATTGACATTTTGTTTTGCAAATCAACATTTGCACCTTGTCTTTCAAGGCTTTTGACCTCTAGTTTAGCACTTTTGACCTATGCATCAATGCTTTTGTGGTTAGGTATACCTAGTTTTTCTATTGCTTTTCATTTTATTTTCATAGTTTAGTGCTTCTAATGTTCAGTGTTTGCTTTGTGTTTGTGTTGTTTAATGCTTTAGCTTTGTATTTTATTCCTTTTGTAGTTTTTTAATTTTTAATTTATATTTTTAGGATTTTTGGCTAACCCTTTGTTTGATCAATAAACTAACCAAGTGTTACAACTATCTTTTGCATGTGAAAGCTAAAAAAAGTGAACCTACTAACATATTGTTTGTAGGTTTGCTTGTCAAAGATTTTTCATTTATCACTAATTAGTTGCACTAAATTAGTTCGAGGGGAAATTAACTTGTTTGTTGTGTCTTTGGTGATTGTGTAGAGGTATGCTCTCCCTTTGCACTTAGTGCACTTAGATTAGATTTTAAGGTGTGCTAGTTGTGTGTATGCTCCCCCCTTGCACTTTGTGTGATTTTGGATGACAAAAAAAGCTAACATTACCTTTCCCATTAGGAGGCCTTCTTGGGGATTTCATCACCCCAAGTGACAACCTCAACCATGTGTTTTGATGGAGTATAAATAAGGGAAGAACAAAATTTATACCTCGATCTAGTCATCATCATGTTTGGCGAATCCTTGGGGCCCCTAGTGATTTGGGACATAAGGTAAGGGATCTTCTAAGCTTGTGCTTAGGTCTCATCCTTGTAGATGGGCTAAAATTCACAAATTAGGCCCACATACCATTGTGGTATTTTGGAGATACCCCTATAGAGCTTGTAAATCCTAGATAAGACCATTGACCATGTCTTAGTGGGGTGTAAGGGAAGTGGATCGCCCCTTGAAGTTACTCATGAAGTAGTTTGTTGAGATAGAACTAATCTTAGGTGAAACCTTTGGCCATCCTTGGTAAGGGAATTCTGTTGGTGTAAATAGGTGTTTTACCTATCTAGCTATTAGTAGGTTAACTCCTTATGATAGATAAGAATTACACTGAACATGAGAAGGTGTTATTTAATCATCAATCAAGATCAAAAGTAGTCAAAGTTTGGGAGTCAAGTTGGAATGTAACATGTTAAGATCAATTTGAAGAGGATTATATTGTAATATCATTCAAATTCTATAATTTGCACTAGTTGTTCCCATATCACTTTGAAGGGTATGGCCTCATTTTTAAAGCCCTTGTTGTAGATTGCACAATTCATGTATAACCATGAATCAATAAGGATTTTTTTATACCTCATTGAATTGTGTTATGTGTTCGTTCATTTGGCTACATGATTAGATAATCCTTCATTAGATCCTCTATTCGTGAGTACATAAATTGGCATTAAAAAATGTGGAGTTTCCACATCAAATAAATTTTCAACTTTGAGATAGTTTACAAGAAGCTTGTAAATAAAGAATCAATTGTGAGGCAGTTTGAAGGAGTGATGATGGATAGATTGCCAACCTAAGGTAGTTTAAACACCAAATCCAAGAAAAAAATCCCTCAAAAAGGGTGACAAGATATTGTTAATGTTGTAGAAAGATGGGAGAAATGTTTGAGATGATGAAGCTAATGAAGATATAAATGGATGCTTTTGAACAACACCACAAAAGAGAGCCTAACTCTAGATGTAATAAGTACATGTTCACTATTTGAAATATGCTTAACATATCTCTAATAAAACCATTTTTTAATTATCTAAATGATATTTATTTAACAAATATTGTATAAGAAAAGTTAATAGAATTCAAACATATATATTTTCAAAATATTATATCAATTCAATATGCTTCTCTCAAAATTAATTAGAGTATATAAGCATTACTCAAGTATCTAACTTCAAGTACAAGGAAGAATAACATTTCATTACATCAATTGAATAGTGCTCTTTTTATCAAATATTACATTTACAAAGTGTTATTCTGCACATAATACAAACATCATAACATAGATGTGAAATACATATATCTAATAGTTCAATAACATGTATGGTAATAGTTTTTTTATCAAATATTTTGTTGAATTTTGGGAGATTGCCGTGCTCTGCTTCAATGCTGCGATCTGCTTCGTTTTTTATAGGCCCTGCACATCTTGATGACCACTTTGAGGGCATGCACAGCGGTAGGAAGGCGTCATTTTCAGACGTAAAGACTTCGGATGTCGGTGCTTTGAACGGGCGTTAGGGCATGACTCCAGTGATGGGGTCCTGTTCAACGTGCCGTCGTCGCTGCTAATGGCGCCTCAACCAAACTATGTTTGCATTTCCCTGTCTACCCGTCCTCAAAAACATTGGAAGTTTGTTTGGATAACTTGGCTTTGGACAGGGAGGTTTTTCTGCCGGACCATGCACTGATATGCCAGTTTTTGAAGAGTTGGTCGAAGCTTTACGATCTACATGCTTGGGTCTTAGATAAATGGAAAGAATTCATGGAAGTGAAATCAGTAGAGTTTTATTCACACGAAGACAAGGAGTTGGTGCTGGAAAATGACCCATGGATCTATCAAGGAGATTTTTTATGCACGCAATTTTGGTTTTTAACTTCAACCTATGTACAAAAATTTTCACCACGACATTTTTGTGGGTGAGACTACCATATCTCCCCATTCAGTTTTGGGAACTAGATTTCTTGAGGGCTATTGGTAACATCCTTGGAAAGTATCACTGCTCTTCTGAGGAAACTATCAACTAACCAAAATTCCACGTGTGCTCGAATCTGCATTGAAATGGATTTTGCCAATGGTCTCCTTGTCGAGATTTTGCTGAAGGTGGGAAACAAATGCATGAGGCAACTGATTGATTACAAGAAAATTGCTTTTAAATGTAGAAAATGCTTCTCAATGGAACACTTCTCCTTTCAATGCCATTTGCAACGCAATTTGGGGAACCTGAACTTGAGCAAACCGACATGGTGGATTGGGGCTGAATCTCAACATTATATCATTCCCCCCAATCCAACCAAGGATTCCTCCCCAAAGGAAAGCATGCCTCCTTCCCCTCCCCCTCTTAGGGATCAAACTTCGGCCTTGCTTGCAAAGGTTGCAACTTCTATAGTTCTCACCATGGGTAGAGAAGCCACCATGATCTCAGTTTCTTCTGCAACTTCATCAATTTGTCAAAGCTCAGGAGGCAATGTTCTGATTGGCTAACTTAAATTGGCAAAATCGAGGGGAAAAACATCCCAACAGTTGTAGAGCAAGTTATTGTGGATCCTTCTCATGATGAAAATGATTGGACTGAGGTTAAGAGAAGGAAACCTTTGGCTGGTAAACACCATATGATGCTCAAATCTTCCACAAAAGGTGGTAATTGTGGGGCACGGGTTTGATTACCTATTTTGTATGAATTATAAAACTCATTTTAAAATGAATATAGAACTTGCTACCCTCTTCGGTAGCAATTTTCTTACAAAAAATAAAATATATATTTTGTTTCTTGAATCATCAAAATATTGCAATATTAATTTAATTTCAAATGAAATCAAATATTGTCTTGTTGGAGTATAGGACCACTGAGAGGGGGAGTGGGGGTGTGAATCAGTGATCAGATAAAATCAATCTCAAAACTTTAACACTCTTAACCACACCAAAACTCTAGATACGTTTTTCATAAATGAACACAAAGATGCACAAATTACAACAACATATGTGAATATGAAATATTGGATCATGTACAAAGCAACACATCATCAAGAAAACATGAGACACCAAATTTATGAGTGGAAA
>VDFB02000015.1:444366798-444442726 GCA_007258455.2 Sequoia sempervirens
ATTTTCAAAGACTCATGGGGTCAACGAGACAAGACTAACATCATTGTAGCTGAATACTACCAAATATTAAAAGCCACCAAGAAGAACACTTCAAGATCACTCATAACACTATGCCTTGAAATGACTACAATCATAACATCAGTCCAAGAAAGATGATTGAGAAGATGTAAGAATCACCAGGTCAAAACATCTAAGTATCAAGACTGTCAAAGATGCAATCCACCACTTTGCAATCACAGTCCAAACCTAATAAACAACATCAACTCAAAGTGACTATCATCATTGTCACTGTATTGCTACCATATCAAGGTGTAACATTACTGACTATTTCAAGACCACTTGTGACTATCATTTCTATCAGTTACTTGTCATTGTCATAAGAAATCACTGGCATAGACAATAATCATAAGTAACCAAATGACTGAGATACACATGGTACTTCACTTTGGGAAAGAACAAAGAGAGCAGAAGAATCCTTTGCACAAGGATTAACATTTCAAGAATGAAGAAATAACACTGTCAAAGACCACTGTACGAAAAACCACTACATCCCATTCGATTAATTGAGAAAAAAACAAGAGAATATAACTCTCTATGGTGTATTTGTGGATGAGAAAGATCATGTATATAACTATGCCCAAACTTTGTAAAACAATACTTCATAATGATCAAGAAGCACACCAGTACTACCATCATGAACCACACAACCTAATTGTAGCAAAAGCACTTATGTAAAAGATTATTATGCATCAAAAAGATGATTATTGTCAAGCAATGTACTATCAAGTACTGTAACTATCCAAGAAAATTCAAGCACACTACAAGATTACACCAACACTGAAAAAATTATCAAGTTAACTATACTTGTCCATAGACAGTGCAAGAGAAGTAAATTGCTTGGAGATCATACCCATACCACTGTCGGCAATAACTGTCACCATTATACTTGAAGGAGGCATTAAATAAATTGAAACAAGCAAGAATGTCACCCCAACATTTCAATTTTTGTTTGAGACCTTTGACTATTTGTCTTTTAGACTTCTCATTACCTACATACCTTATCATGGCCTTCCCTATGCTTTCTCTCCCTATTTCATCTTTACCTTTGGCCCTAATATTTTAGGTCTCCATATAATCATGCACTTCTTAAGCTATAAGAACAATCAATGAACCTCAATTATTCTCCGCTTACTCTTTACCATGCTTCATCTCCTTTAGCATTGAGTATTCACCATCACCAATTCCTAATTTAAGGATTAAATTTTCCTTTAAGTCACAAAATCTTGGAATTTTAGTATTTTCCATAATCATTTCCCTCACCCAGTTCCCATCTCCCTTCCTCCTTATGGGACCCATACTTGTAGGATTACTCATACCATCACAACCAAAATGTATAAGGTACATGGTAAAACCAACCTCCAAACCTTGAAGGTATTCCGCCCTATTTCCATTGCTCTTTCTTCTTCTAGCATTAGGCACACCACATTAATGATCCCTAACCCATTTCTCTTGAGTCATAGATTTTGAGAAATATATTTTCCTTTTCCAAAAAGTGCATCTATCACTTTGTATCCTTGATCCTTGATCCTTTTCCTTTACCTTTTTGTCCATATTATTTAGTGGTATCATATTTTCCCTCACCTTTATCCCACTTCTTCTGTCAAGATTGGGTATTCCGTTCACTGATCCTCGCTCCTCTTTGCAAATTTTCCTTTCAAACTCCTAATATTATTTATACAACCTTCCCTAAAAGTAAGTCAACTTGTGGTAACCCTAAACCCTACTTTCCAAGTACTCAATATAACTTAGTCTTCTAGAGATGCTACCAACCAATTAAAACCCACCACAAGATAATCTGTTAATGACCAAGCCAATGCCATATGTCAATTGAGATATTTTCCAATGTGTTATCTAGTCATTTTATTGGACTAATCATAACATGACACATGTTTTATATGTACCTAACAACCAAAAGCAAGTGGGAAAGTTCATTTTGATGTGATTAGATTTGATAGCCTTCAAATCCAAGCAATGATTTCTATATGAATTCCTTTCTAAAAATCAAAAGAGTGACTAATCAAAAGGCCTCCATATCCAAGCAACCTATATGCCTATCCAAGAAAATTTTATCCATATCCAAACAAAATCTATCCCTTTTCACACCTCAATGAAACAAATAGCTTTAAGGTTAGCGTTAAATAGATAAGGAATCCACCCTCAATTTGTAGAGATTGTCTTGTAGGGACCACCCTCATTAATGATCTACATTGCTACCAAAATATTTTCCATGTCCTTAGTCCTATACAACACATGTTAGCCCTTTAAAAAGGCTTTTAGATTGATCCATGATGTCTTTGTGAATGCCTTTCTAAAAATTCCTATTCCTATCAAGTTGAAAAATAAAAAGATTAGCCTAATGGAGACTAATGGTGAAAATCTATAAGTGCTCTAAAAGGTAAGTCTTATAAAATTACTTTGCTAGAATATGAAATAAGTTATAGATAATTGTATGTATTCAAAAGAAAGATGTGATAGTATAAGGTATTTTGTGCTACCCTTTGAAAATTTAAGGTATTAAAAAGAAAGGAGTTAATGATGGATAAAATAAATCAACTAAATATTTATTGAAAAACTTGATAACAAGAGACTAAAATAATTTATTCATGAGATGATCAAGATTAGTTTTTGACAAGAATTCAAAGATCATGATAGAAAAGAAGGAAGCAAAAATAATGTTGAAACAATGCTAGGATTGAGAGAAAAGATAATGGAAAAGGTTACAAAAAGTGTGAGAAGCATCAAGAGAGTGTATAAAGAGGGATGCAATGAATAAAAACCCTAATATTGAGATTGGTATATTCTTAATGGATATGTCATGAACATCCAGATATTGAAGAAATAGAGTGGTTTACATAATAAATTAGAACTATAGAAAAAATCTAACTAAAATGACAAGGAAGTTGAAAGAATATAAGGTAAAAATAAAATAAAAGAAATTTTACCTTATTTATAGGGATACTCTTGGTGTAAGGAAGCTAAGGTAGTGGAACAACTTCCTACACTAATCTCAAGAGGAGAATAATACAAAACTTTTATAGATATTTAATAGTTATAGAAACGTAAATAGAAATAAACATAAATATCATGCATACCACAACACAATGATTTATGTGGGGAAAAACCTTTTGGGAGAAAAAACCCACACTCCAAAAGCCACCCAATACACTATTCAGAAATCACAAAGATTACAATATACTTGTAGAGCAAGCTTCTCATAGGAGTATCACCATCCAAAGATCTAGAGGCAACATGACCACTATTAGACTTTCAAAATACATCACAATACATAGCCATAATACAATTCCCTCATAAAATAGGGTTGCTTTCTAGGGAAATTCAAGTGGCCAACAAAATATGAATTGTCAGATCTAAGACCTAATGATGAACAGTATATATTTATAATAGTAAAATATACATAAAATTGGCTTTTGGGGGCACTGCCCCTGAACCCCTGCTAGGGCGTGTGGCCCTTAGACCCCCTACCAGGGGGATGAGCCCCCCTGGACCCCTGTAGGGGGGTACCCTGCACTCCCTGCACTGACATATCAATAGTACCTTATGTATTTGCAAGTTTGAGAAACATTTTCCCAACAATTGGTGTGGTTTCTATGGGAAGAATAGGAAGTAAATAAGCGAGGAAGTAAATAAGTTGTTAATTGGTGAAGAAGAGATAATATTTAGCAATAGAATAAAAGAAGTCCCTATATTTTTCCAAGGAAAATTTGGAGATAATAGATGAGAGAAATTATTAGAATGAGGAAGAAAACAACTCAAAGAAAAATAAAGATAAATCAATTACTAATTATATGTTATCAACCAACACATTCCCTGAGCTAAAGATACACTATGAGGAGATGAACCTCTGGAGTAAGAGTCACCCCCTGTTTTGTCAAAATTAAGAAGAGTTTCTAAAGAGTCCATATAAGTAGTGAATCATTAATTGAGTTAGAGAAAGCAAGATTAAGAAGAAATTATGTATGATATTTGTGATAGATATTAGGAAGTTAGTTCTTAGATGTTTAGTTACTAAGAGATAATGGTAGAGAGGACTTTGGTCAAGTACAAAAGGAATAAAACTAGACAAAGAAGCCATGATAAAAAGAGAGAAAGAGATACAAGAATAGAGAATAGATTAGGAGAAAGGATAATCCCTCATACAAAATAAATCAAGAAAACCTTTACCTCCAAATATGGATGCACATATGATTAAGCTCCCTATTTTTGGTAAATGTGCCAAGGATGCTAGCAAACATCTCTTTACCTTGGGATTTCGTTGGATTGGGGTTGGCATTAACGATGACTATGATTTTGTGGAGACTCTCACTGATGAGGCACTAAGATGACACATTAAAGAATGACCTAAGCATGATGAAACATGGAAAGTATTGGGTGACTTATTTTTGACAAATTTCTAGTCACCTAATGTATGAAAAAAAATCATAAAGAAAACATGAAAGATGAAAAAACCTAAGGGGGAATTAATAAAACTTTATGAACAATGATTTAAAAATGTGGTTAGAAAACTAGAAGAAACCTTGACACAAAATAAATGAATTGAGTGGTTTATTTTAGGGTTAACCCCTTATGTTATAACACAAGTAGATGAAAATATTTCCTCTTTGCATAAGGATGTAGTAGAATTGATCACCATAATATAATCCTATTCAAAGATATGGTAGAATGATTTAGGAGGAAAAGATAAAATTGATAATTTCAAATTTGAGTTGGAAAACATAATGTTGAAGTAATACATTCTAATAAAAGGTGAGAAGGATGAGACTTCTCCCCACCTTGAAGAATTCAATTTTGTTTTAAAAATTTCAATAGGGAAGAAAATCTAAGGAGTGAATGCTTGATCATAAAAGGAACCAAGAGGACTGCCACACTAAGAGGTGAGATTGAGAAATCCCCTATAAAGATAGTAAGTAGATACTTTAAAATATAAAGTGGGACAAGCATGATAGAATAGGTGCCCAATGTTACTTCATGAAGAAGATGAATATGAACTAATGGTTCATGGATTGACTAGGGAAGAATTTTTAGGATATGGATATGGATAGAGTGTAGGGTTTATCTATAATAACATTGAATGCTTATTTGGAACATGGCTAGTGGGAACTTCAATTGAGAGAAAGTATAAGATCACTTAACATATATACTATGTGGTAACAAAAACTCAAGATATAGAACCCTCCATGAGCTACTATGATAACTATTGAGAAGGAGGTGGAATTGGAGGCTACCATAATAATAATAGAGATACAAGAGAAAGAGGAAGGACCAAAAGGCCAAATTTTATAATGATGTTAAACTAGGACATTATGCTAATGAGTGCAATAGAAAAAACATGAGGAAATTCCACATGTGATTTTTGTGGTGATGAATCACTTGATATTTCTATTTGTACCAAATTTAATAGTTCTATAAGAATGTGTTTGTATCGTTATCATAAAGTGAATAATTTTCTAGTATAAATGTAACTTATGATGCTAAAGTAGTAATGAATAGCCAAAGAAGAGGATAAAATGCCAGACAATGTAAGACTTTAAATATAGAAAAAACATGTAGAATAGGAGAATCCTCATTGAAAAAGAGAAATTGGACAAAAATACAAAGGGTAAAAGGAAACACAAAAGAAAAAGTCCATGTAAAAACTTAAAAGAAGAATTGAAAAATAACTTAAAATAATTACCCAGGGTTAGATTTATAGAAGCATATCCTAGGAGAATCTTATGAAAGCGAAGAAGAAGAAAAAATATTTAGGTAAGGGGGAACATGATTTGGTGAGAAGGAAGTCCAAAGAGCTAATTAAGAAAAAAAAAAAGGAGAGGATGATAGAAAGGTACATTTCAAAGAAAAATAGGTCCATATACTAAAATAATTAAAAGTTTAGTAGAATAAGAAGAGGCTAGGGTTCAAGGGCTGGATAGGATGAAGTTTGATAAGGTTATTTGAAAGGAACTCTTGAAAGATGGAACTTGAGGTTTTTCTAGCTTCATCCAATTAGTGTTAGCTTGTGAAGAAAGAGAGATAGTAAGATTAGATGACGAGGAGGAGTAAGCTAATTTGAGTTACTTTAATTAATTTTTTATTAGGGTTGGGTTAAAGAGAAAATTATAAGTTATTGTTGTTCTTCTTTCTAGAATTGTTGGTTTCTTGAGAAGAGAATGGGGCCAAATAAATAGACATTATAGGTCAAAGAGGAGATGGCCTTAAAATGATCTATCAACTATGTATAGTCATACAAGGTCTACTGAACACATTGGAATACTGATAGGGGAGCTAAATAAATATTCTATCAAATCTCAAACCTTCTACAATGAACATATTCTTTAAACTCTACCACATAAACAAGAACATGAAAGATGAAGATAATGGACAACACAACATGAGATATACGTGGAAAACCCCATAGGGGAAAAATGATAGTGAGAAAAATTGCTAGATCCAACCTCACAAAATGAACAACATTTACAACTTTGTTTTAGGGATACAACCCAAGGAAGTTACAAATCCTTGATTACAGTTTTAGGGTTATACCCAAGGAGGCTACAATTTCCTGGTAAAAAAATTAGGGCTACACCTAAGGAAGCTACAACTCATTGATCTGAGCACACACTCATGAATGATTACAGAATGATAGTCCTTCCACTATCTGAAACTGAAAATTAAGCTCACTCTCTTTTGATGATTTAAATTTTTCTTTATAGACTCTCCAAATGTCATCTCAATTGCCTACTAGCTCACTTCTTTTAGCAATTAAGAAATTATTGCCTTCATCTCATTGCCTCCAACAAATAATTAAGCATATTTTTTTGCATGCCTTCTATCATAGGGATATGATCAAAAGGAAACCAGACAAGATCTCCAACAATTGCTCTTTCTTTTCTAGAAACTTACACTGCAATCATCATCATCATCATACTGCACCCAATATCAACTAGGTTTACAATTTATTTTTGATATTATATTGATTGCATTTCACATGCCGGCCTACAACAACAAAAATATTACATTTGTGTTGCCATCATTTTCAATCACCCCATTTAAAAAAAAAAAACCACCAAGTACTTAGACTAATCAAAGCCTTACTTTTATTGGTATTTAACCAAGTTTTTGAACCTATGTTGGCTATCGAAGAAGTTTCATAACCTCATTCTTCACCGACAAGCTTATTTTTTAAAGTCTTTTCTGTTGGTCCTAGTGGAAAAATGTTAGTCAATCAAGAAATTAACAAAATGAATATGTGATCGAAAAAGTGAACCAAATGGGTGAAGATCAAAACAATTAAGATATTTGGAAGTGTTTTGCAAAGTTTTGAAACCTTTGTTGGTTCTCGATAGGGTTCCCAAAACATTTTCATTCCCATCGTGTTTTTCAAGTTAAGCTGTGGTTATTTTCCTAAGTGCTATTTGCAAAGACCAAAAGGGGTTAATGAGTAGATAAAGGTGTTTTTAAAGTTATTCTATAGGGTGGGATATAAGTAGGTTTTCATAACTAAGGTGGACTCTGAAGTATTTCAAGAACCTACCCAGAAATATATAACCAGTGCATTCAAAGGCCGAATATTGCTTCATTGACAATGATATGTTTGTAGAAAGAGAAACTACTTATAGAAATGAAGATTTCATGAGAAACACATCTATGAGCATGAAGTGAAGAAATTATCACATGAAAGAAATGAACATAAAAGAAAAAAAAATTCTAGGACATTCCCATTATACAAAGCATTTCAAAAGCCAAAAAGATAGATATATTTATTTATATATTTATCATAAAGCATCTATATTATATCATTGCAAAAAGAGGGATTCAACAACACAAGGGGTATTAGGCATAAAGAGTAAATATGGGGACTTTGATGGCCTCAATAACTTCTTGCATATGCTCTATTTGTGTAGGGAAGAAGAGGTTCTCATTGAACTCAATAAAGTGGGAAAAAGTCTCCATGTTGTTATGCTCTAGTCTAGCACATAGCAGAGCAACTACTTCAACAACTCGCTTGTTATGCAGTGAAAATGCAATACAAATTGCATCACCAAATAGGACCACACTCAGATAAATAGATAGGCCACTCAAGGCATCTTCAACTCACAACATATATCGTGGTCTAACTAGACGTTCAATAGCTCATAGCCCCATTTTGAAACTCCAAGAGGTGCACACGATGTTGTACATGAAATGCTCAAGTAGACTAGAATTGTGAACGTACAACTAGGACATAAAGTGCTTGCCAATAATATTATGAATTACTTCCTCTTCCACATCACTGCGGATTAGGAAGATTTCCCTAAGTTGGTCTATGACCAACCTATGGCTAGAACTACACTCAAACCCATCAATGACCAAAAAGTTGCCTATAATCTCTAGAGCTCCATCACTCGATGTGATCGACATGATTGAAGCATAAATTAACATTGTGTAAGTAAACATTGATGAAGTTGATTTATAGAAGGGAGAGAGAAAGCTAGAAGAGTTCACTTGAAGGAAATTTATGCTAAAAGTACATCCAAATTTCCTCAAAATCAATGAACTCAACAAGGTGATGTGATGGGAATTTAGTAAATGAGATTCAAACATTGACGAAATCCTCTACATTTAAAGAAATCACAAGAAAGAAATCCTAGGTGATCTTCCAACAATCACTAGAGATTGAAGGCACTAACAAACATTTCACACAGGAGTAGGCCATGTGGCTTGCTTACAACAAGCAACAATTAATTCTCCTATCATATCGATTGGAAATGGGGATGTAATCATAACCATCCTTAAAAAAAGAAATTAATGACTGTGTTGTCATAATGTGACATGAATTAGTGGTTTTCAGCTAACCTTTTATTCAGCCTGATAACAGTTGGTTTACAAGAATTAGTTTCCAAGAAATCCCAACCGTTATGATGTAAAATTTTTAAATATCCCTTCATTGGATATTGCAAGGGTCCAAAATTTTGATTCCCCTTACATTGTGATGCATGAGTGAGAATCAATCATAATAGAAGGATCAAATTTTGTAGTTTTGATAAATTGCAGTGAATGTTTATTGTTAGTGTGCAGTAAATTGTGCGTTAGATGATAATTTTTATGAATAAGTTTGTGAGCTTAGATGAACATTTGGATATTCCTCCCCTATGAGGATGTGCTATTTAGTGGTGTTTGATTCATTTATTTGCAACAAATGTTAAGATTGTATTGAGTCAAGTCAACAAGCTTTGATAGTCTAGTCTGTGAGCTACGATATTAATTGTTTGCTAGTCCATTTTCAACATTGAAGTTAGTTTATTTAGTTTTAATTTTTTTTCCCTTTGCATCTATTTTATGGCTATGAGTAGATGTTAGTTTTCCTTTCCTACTTTCTAGTAAGAAGCATATAGTCCATGCTTTCATATATTTTAAAAAAATCAAAATTATATTAGAAGAGAGAGCTGTACCTTAATCAAAATTTAGAGGAAGATCACCAATGCAATGATGATCTCTCCAAATTTTTTTGATCGATTAGTCCTTCTTGGGGAATCGTAGAGTCATTTTGTGTTTAATCATCTGAAGGAAAAATCTGTTCACCAATAGATTTTTGGTGACTCTGTTGGGGAAATTGTATGAATATTTTCATAGCCATCTTAACCATATCATGATAAAAGATGGTGTTACTACATGAAAACATCTTTCCTATTTTGCAGCTAGGTTTAGATTTGGTTACATCTGAACAAGAAGACATCATCTCTTAATTGAACACTCTTGCGTGGCTATATTGAAGAAGCACAATGGAATATATGAGAGTAAGCTTTGTGCTTGAAGAAGAGGAAAAATGTGCAAAACATCCACCAAGAATTGTGGTCGAGAGGTTTCCAAGGATCAAGATCATGCATTTTCCTAACCCACTACCTCAGCCTAATCAGAACTAGAACTTGCCACTAGCTCGAAGAGAGCCACCTCAAAATTGATTAAAATCTAGATATTATCTCTTCTTAAGAGATTGGCTACTCTATCAAAAAAAGAGCCCTACCTCCTTATTCACAATCTCTTCTAATGGATTCTTCTTCATCATAGCCATGGAGAGATAATTTTGGACCCTTGGTGTTATTGGGTTATTCTCCCCTTCCTGAAGGATCAAGGGAACATTTCTCGACATTCACTGGGGAAGGCACACAAGATCCTGAAGATCATATACATGCCTTTTCCTCTACATGTGTTATCTTTTGGAATTTTTGAAGAAAATGTGGTTGTCCAACTCTTTGTCATATCTTTGGAAGGGGAAGAAGAAAAATGGCTTAGATGGGTCAATGATGGATGCATTGCTAATTGGAACACTTTGAGAGATAAATTTACTGAGAGATTTAGGATAGTGGTCAATGTAGTGGCACTTTTGAGGTCTCTTTTCAATATGTACAAAAAAGTGAAGGCGAAGATGTCAAAATATTTATTGATAGATTCACCAGGGTCTTGGGATGAATTCCATGCTCCAATAGGCCTACCTAATCCAATTTGGCAGCCGTTTGTATGCATGCCCTACCACTTGAAATTCATTTTGTCCTAAGAAGAAGGGGCATAGTTGATTTTGAAGTAGTAAATACCGAGGCCATACAAATAGAGGAGGATTTGTCAAGACATCATGACCATCCAAAAGATGAATCTTTCCTAGGTTCAAACCTCATTCCGAGGGGAGTTCTCAGGATTCTAAGCAGTGAAGAATTTCCTAGGACCAATTCTTCAATCTTGATCATATCACATCAGCAGGAATTTTTAGATACTTTTAGAGTGGGAAGCAAGATAGAAGTTTATGTTGAACTCTTAGGACTAGAATATGAAGATTCTAATAGCTCAAAGGATGAAGAAGATCTTCCTTGCCATAATGATACAAGTCCCGCTACCTTGACACAAACGAATGTTGGGAAACCACTTGATCTTGATGTTCAGGTGAATTCAATATCTTTTGAATAGTCCATTCAAACAACTCAAGATGAAGAAAGAATGAAAAAAATGATGGGAAGAGGGTTGAAGTTCCACATACTATCACTTTGGAGCATGGAAAAGGAGAAGAAATTCCTAATCCTAAACTTGAAATATAGAAAGAAAGGAAAATGGGAGAATGAATATGTATTGGCAAGAATCTCGTATTGGAAGATTCTCTTATAAAGGAGACGTCAAATTTTCTCATAAAAAATAACTCCTGACAAAGGTCACATTCATCTGTAGGTTGAAAGGAGGAGTGAGTAATTTTGGAAGCACACACGAGCCCTGGTCCTTGTAGAGATTATTCTAAGTGATGAGGTGCCTACATTGAATAGGAGGTATGAGGTGGTTTATGTTTCCTTCTCACTGGTTGATCAGTTTCCAAGTAGTCCTTTTCAGTTTGCTTCAATTGTTGAGATGACTCCTTTGAAGGCTGACCTAATCAAAGATGCAGCTAAAGATATAACTTGGGGCCTTTTCATTTAGAAGTTGATCCAAACATATGGGGGAATGGTGCAAACAACCTTTTACTATGTAAGTCCTTTTTGTCTTCAGTTAGTGTTTTTTAATGTGCAATTAGGGAAAAGGCATACTCCTTTTAGCCATCGTAGATCATAATTTTCTCAGTTTGTTAATGGCTATGCATAATATATTTTTGGTTTTAATAGTTGTTAGGTGTCCCCTACCTTGTAAATAAGTTTTCTTTCCTTTCATTGTTTTTCTTTTGGGTTTTTTTCCCATTTTTGGTGTGTGTCCCATTTTCGGTGTGTGTGGTCATTTAATGCATGATTGTGACTCTATTGCTCATTGGATAAGGGATTGGTGTATAAATTTTTGAGTTTGGGTTCATATCTTCATCCTTCATAGTCCTTGTCCCTAGTTAGAGCCCGATTAGGGTGAAAAATAGGGTCAACCACAATGAGTTGACGAAGTGATGGACCACTTATTTTTTTAGGACCTTAATCACTTAAATTATGCAAAATAAGATACTAATAACAACCATAAATGCAACCTAAATATTATAACAACTATAGCAGATTTTTTTAGAGCATAAAAAGCTATGTACCTAGCCAAAAAGTTGTAGTTTTTGAGCTATGGAGGACTATTCGCCTTCAGTGGCGAATGGGTCCTTTTGGGGTTTCAAAAAATGAATTTCAGGATCCTATTCCTTGATGTTTTCACTCTTGAAATCCCTCTTGTCAAGTTATGGAAGCTTGTATGCAATTCTGTAGAGCTCTTTCCGTGACCTTGCACTTTGAATGAAAACTTTTGCAACTTCGACAATTTTGCTCCAAATCTTGCTCAACTTGATCTTCAACCTATAAATCTACAATCACACACAATCAAGGGCAAGAAAACTTGTTGATTTTTTAGTGAATGGGGGTTTTCCTTAGTCAAACCCCTTGTATGTAATTAAACTAAATGATGAAATAAATGATCCTTGGAAATAATGTGAACAATAGTTGCAAGTAGATCTTCAATGCTACATCCACCTCTTTAGCTCAACAACATGAAAGCATGCATCAAACCCTTGAAATGATGATATGATCTTGAATTTTTAAAATAAACACTTGGAATCTGCCTTGAAATTCCTTATGAATGCTCTTGAATGATCTATAATGCTTGATCACTTGAATACTTGAATTCTCGAAAGTCTTAGGATTAGACTAGGTGAATTAACAACCCCTTATTTATAATAAATTAGGAGATTAACCCTGAAATTCAAAGAACTAAGGCCGAAACTAGATTTGGAAAGAAAGAATTAAATTCCCATTAGAATGAAATTCAAAAATAGGGGTCTCATTAAGGGAGGACCCATTTTCCATCTTGGGTGAATGGGTCTTGGCTAAGTTTCTAAAACTGAGCTTTGGGGGACTGAAAGGAGGCTAAAAACCCATTCTAGATCAATTGAGAAAGGGGGGTCTTGTTAAGGGAGGACTCATTCGCCATCAAGGGTGAATGGGTCCTAGCTCAACTTACCAGGACCAAATTTTTCCCAATGAAATATTTTTTTATTTAAATCATAATGTCGGGATAGATCTTCAGGAGGTGTCAAAATTAAGACCTAAACTTGAATTAAAAGAGGGTTAATAACTCCAATTAACCACAATCAATTAAGACTACCTAGATAAAAGTGAAAGTGCTTTAAAACACTTTACAACACTTAAACAAGGTACACATTATGTACATTTTATTTAGAAAGGGGCCCATCAAGCTTAATTAAACAAATAAGTCCTAGAAAAATGTGAAAGTGTGTTACAACACTTTACAAAACCCTTGCAAAGGACTAATTAAGGCATGCTTTAGTTAAATAAAGGTCCTTGAATAGTGTGAATGTGTACAACACATTACAACATCACTCCAAGACACCATTAGTTTAACTTTAATCTTAGTTATGAAACAAAGCAAGGGAAAAGGCTTAATTTTTTTGTTACCACATTTTTCCCCCACTTTAGTGAGAGGATGATCCCATGTCAAATTCACACTAAAGTATTATGCAGCAATAACAAAGATACATGATCATACCCTATCAAATGTCAAGGAAAAAAGAAGAAGGATCAAACACAACCGATTGAACATGATGTGAGGCAGTGGTTGTTTGTCCATAACATATGCTACTCACTTAGGGTAGTGGAACCTCTATTTGTCCACTAGGTGAGTTGTCCTAAAATATGTGTACTCACTCTGGGGTAGTGGAACCTCAGTTTGTCCACTAGGTGACTTATCCCATGAGATGGAAAATGAGAGAATCATATTAGCCTCTCATACCATATCAAATTTATCCTCTTGACTACTTCGATAAGGCACCACAATGGAAATGCTTTTGTAAATGCTTTTGTCATGTAAATTTTTTTTTAAGGGTATTTTTCTTTGTCTATGTAACGATCTTCCTCTTAGGGAGCATTGTGCCTAATGTCTCCAAGAGAGGACAAGTCAAAAGTTTCAAATTGATGCCCATGGGATGCCTCATTTTCATCATGCCATGTTAGTAGATTGTACACTCTTGGATGACATCAAACCCAATGACACCACCAAGAAGAGGAAAATCACACCATGAAATTTTTCCAAAAGATGTCATTGATGTATGCCCCCACTTTAAAGTGGTTGCTACACCATTATTGTGAGAAATTTATTTAAAAATTAGCCAAATGTTTTTGATCCTAAGACATGAGAGATTTCCTTAGAAAACCCTATGCCATGTCATATGTTTTCGAAATAAGCTGTGTCATGAAATAGGAAGGAAGGGTTTCCCCCACAAACACATAAGGGATCTATGGATTTTGGGTCAGTATGTTTGTCCTACAATTTTTTCATAGAGCATGGAACCATCATCATTCCCCAAATACACATAGAACTGGAAGAATGACAAAAAGAGAGTGAAAACAAAGAAAAAGCCTTTTGGGTCAACATGGGAGAGACATGAATGCCTCGACGCCTTATGACATCCCCAAAAGAAAAACCAAGACAAATGAAAAAGATAAAGAAAAGCTTTTGGGTCAACATGGAAGAGACATGAATGTCTTGATGCCTTGCATCATCCCCAAAAGGAAAACAATAAGACAAATGAAAAATGATGAAGAAAAGCTTTTGGGTCAACATGGAAGAGACCTAAATGTCTTGATTCCTTGTGTCATCCCAAAAAGGAGAACGCAAGACAAATAAAAAATGATTACAACATAGAGAAGAATGAAGGTACATATAGAAGAATGCAAAAAAGAGGGAGGAACATCAAACAAAACGTCATGGGGGATCACATTACACACATGCAATTATATAAAGGAAAATAAAAAATAAAAAGACTACTAAGGCACATGCGAGTCAACCTAAAGTAGGTCATCCACCTCCCAATATCAGTCGATATAAATGGAAGGTGGGAAACTAGCCAAAGGGACAACATCAAGTGCCAAACTAGGACACACACCGAGTTCAACACTCGTTTTAGGAGATTTTCCATTTAAGCTCATGGAAGAAGAAAAAAATGTATTCAACTCATCATGCACTTGTTCATCAATTTTTGCAATGTCAATGTTATCATCTAAGTGAATCACAATAGGAGGTCGAATAACAATGTCCATACAATTTTCTTGTTTATGTTGTGGTTATGGTTGAGAGTCATCATGCATTGCATTTGGTAGGTTTGGATTTGGATTTTATATGTTATTGTTGTTTTCTTGAGTTTTCAATCTATGGGAAATAACATGAAATCTACGTCTATGCTCTCTACCATTTCAATTTCTTTTCAGTTTATTTTCAATTTTTTTTTGTCTAAGAGTGAGTTTGTCAATCAAAGGTTCCTTCTCTTCCTTGGGAGAACTAGAATAAATAGTAAGATGATGCTCAACCACTTTCTCTTTGACTTTGTAAACTTGTTTGACTCTTTGAGGGATAATGAGATTTTTTGTACTATCTCATGGTCTCTTTAGGGAAATTGTAGGAGGTTTTTCTATAGATTGTTCTTGTATGTTTGGAAGTGTTTTTGGTTCAATCATTGTTTCATTAAGGATGGTTGGTTCAGTCATAGGTTGAGGCATGCTACGAAGGGATAGTTCTACTATTTTCTTTTTCTTGAATTTTTGATATGATTTGAAAAAGAAATATTCATGAGGCTTGATAGGTTCCATAGGCTTGGGTCAAAATAATCTAGTGAAAAATTCCGTTTTGCCAAGGCTTGATGAAATTTACTATGATGCACAATGAAGATGTCATTGACAAATGGAAACTTTAGATATTTATGCACAACCAAAGGAACAAAATTCATGGAGTAAATCCATGGATAGCCTAGCTTCACATGAAATTGGTTTGATTGTGGGATGATGGAGAATGAGACAATTAATGTTTTTAGTCCTACTTTTAAAGGGAGATCTGTCAAGCCTATCATAGGGAAAGAAAATCCGTCATGTGTCTTGATCCATGATTTTGGGTTGTCTTATATATTTTGATATAGCTCATGCACATATAAGAATTCTTTTGTGATCACATTCTCTCCAAAGATGAGATCAATCAATATCCCATTAGTCGGATTATTGTTGATTCAACTAGCTACGTAAAGAGGACCATCAAGTGCACATTTAGGTATGTCATTTTGCGAGAAAGCAATGTCAAGAGGTTTTCTAGTCAAGCCCTTATGAGGCCTAGCTTCAATTAATACTATCACATCATTCATGGAATGTTGTTTAATGGTATTCATATTGTCATCATTTGTGTCAAAATTCATCACTACAATGTTTATTTCACTAGCTTTGACAAATGAAATATTGTGCTTAGGCATGGGATTTGCAAAGATTTACAAATTTTGATTAGGAGGAACTACAAAATTATTACCTTGATCATTCACACCTTTGATTAGTAAATGATTAGAATCAATAAGGTCTTGCACAAGATGTTTAAGACACTTACAATATTTGGTACTATGTCCATTTGTTTGATGGTAATGAAAATAAGCATTTTTTGAAAGCCTTTAGGCAATGGCATAGTAGGGTCACATTCTCTAACAAGAGGTAGGGTAAGCATGTTTTTGTCAATAATCTACAACATGATATTGTGAAGGGTATCAGGTAAAGGAGCAGACTCTCTCTCTATCCCCAAAAGGAGTTGTCATTTTTATAGCAACCACTTGATTATTGTTTTTTTGACTTATTTGAGGAGGATTTAATTGTAAAAATCCCTTATTTTGTTTCTTGAAATGTTGATAATTGTTTTGAGTTGTGGATTCATATTTTCAAGATGACTAGGGGGATTTTTCACATCATGACCACTAGTCAAGTTTTGATGGTCATGAAGGGTTGTACACAATTGTGTGAAGGATGGAAACATCAACATTTCAAGCTTTATTTGGAGTTGATCTTCTAAGTTGGAAATGAAAATTATTTGAAGGTCAACATCATGAATCTTAATGTTTACTTGTGAATAAAGTGTTTGATATTTTCCCATGAAATCAACCACCTTCTCATCCTCTTTTTGCTTGCATGTCATTAAATTAGCAAGGGTCAGCTTGGGACCCATGTGAATATAGAAATGGTTATAAAAGGCATCAATCAATTCATTGAATGAACTAATTGAATTTTTCATTAAAGATGAAAACCACTCTAGAGTAGTGTCCTTCAAGGATCTAGGGAATAACTTAGCCTACAGTTTATCCTCAAAGATGAAATCACTACACAAGGTTGTGAAGGTGGAAACATGGCTTAAATGATCTCCTTTCCCACCATATTTCTCAAAGCGAGGGACCTCTATACCTTGTGGCATTTGCACTCTTAATATGCCGAGGGAAAGCGATGTAGACTTGATATATTACAAAGGTTAACCGTTATTGTTCTGTTGTAATGTTTCCACTAGTTGTTGAAGGGATGTCATGGTTTGCAAAGGTGAATTAATGAGAGGGTAATTTTTGTTATAAGGTTGAGGGGAATAAGGTGGTGTTGTGTATGTATGGGGAGGGCTAGTGAATTGCAAATTGGTGGAGTTGGATTGTTGCAAAATTATTGTATTTGAAGGCACAAAGGTGGAAGGAATTCCCACGAGAATAACTATGGAAGTATATACGGTGCTAGCATATATGATTGTTGTGGTTGGTTGAATGGTAGTTGTGGGTTGAAAGGTTGTTGTAGGTTGAAACGTTGTTGTGGGTTGGAATGTTGTTGTAGGTTGTGTACTAGTTTATGTAGGAATGGACATTTCTATTGTGGAGGACAAAATTGGAATTCCACCTTGAATTTGAGTAGACCCCAAAGCTTGAGTGGAAGTGGTAATGGTAGGGTTGGTGTTGGTAATGTTAAGGACATTGGTTGTAGGAGGTGAAGTCATGGGAAATGAAGTATGTAAACTATGAGCCATGGAGGGTTGATTCTTAACATTATCAAAAAGAGAGTTAGAGTACCCAAGATCCACGACAAGTGAGAGATCGCTAGATGAAATGAGCCTCAAACTATGTCTTATAATAGTATTGCAAATAGGACACCAAGTTGTAAAGCTCATACATGTTTTATGAACCTAGTGTGCAAACTCTAGAATAACAAAGGGATAATGCAATAACCTAGAATGAAATGAAAATTTTAGAATCTAAGCAATGCACTTTATTGATTAACAATTCAATAAGTTTAAAATGAAATGTTTTGATGCAATTTTGAACTTTTAACAATGCACTAAAATGAAGCAATTTAAGCTAAATACAATGAAATTGATGAAACAAAAATTTAGGAAACTGAAACAAAATTATAACAACACCAAAAAGAAGATAAAAATTGTGATTTTAATGTCCTCAAAATGTATATTTGTAGCTGATAGGGACTCATTCGCTAGTAAGGGCGAATGGGTCCTAGTTAGGTCTTTCTGGGATTTTTCAGTGGATTTTAGAGTCAATTTTAATGCTTTTTTTGGATGCCAAAAGGTACATATTAGACCTGATCAAGGACTTATTCACTAGTAAAGGTGAATGGGTCATGGTTAGGTATTTTTAAATTTTTTTAAAATTATTTGCAAGTTTTCAGATGTATCTTTTAGTTCCAAGTTTGAAATAGTGAAATGGAGCTTCAAATTTTCCAAGAATTCAATGCAAAGATGAAATGCAATACCTAGGTAAAATGCATTTTTTTTTTGATTTTCAAATCCAATTGACTGAGATCTAAATGAGATGCAAAATGACTAATTTTTTTTTGTAATTTTTAGATTTAAGAAGTGCAAAAGAATTGCAAATTTAAACCCTATATGATATGCAAGATTTCAATGCAAAATAAGAAACCCTAAATGATATCTTAATTCAATGCAAGATATAAATGCAATGAATGCAATATTTTAACTTGAGAAGTAATGAGAGACTCCAAAAATCAGAAAATTGTAATGTTGAATATGTCAGGTTAACAAAAAATGATTAGTGGGAAAATAGGGTCAACCACAATGAGTTGACAAAGTGATAGACCACTTATTTTTCTAGGACCTTAATCACTTAAATTATGCAAAATAAGATGCTAATAACAATGATTAATGCAACATAACTATTATAGAAACTATGGGGGATGTTTTTAGAGCATAAAAAGCTATGTACTTGGCCAAAAAGTTGTTGGTTTTGAGCTATGGAGGACTCATTCGCCTTCAGTGGCGAATGAGTCCTTTTAGGGTTTTGGAAAACTGATTTCAGGATCCTATTCCTTGATGTATGCACTCTTGAAATCCTTGTTGTCAAGTTCTAGAAGCCTGTATGCAATTCCGTAGAGCTCTTTCCACGATCTTGCACTTTGAATGACAACTTTTGCAACTTTGCAACTTTGACAATTTTGCTCCAAATCTTGTTCAACTTAATCTTCAACCTGTAAATTTGTAATCACACATAATCAAGGGAAAGAAAAATTGTAGATTTTTTAGTGAGTGGGGGTTTTCCTCATCAAACCCCTTGTAGGTAATTAAACCAAATAATGAAATAAATGAAATGAAGCATGAACATGAAATAACATAATTGATATCACCTTGGATGATGTCTTGTGAAGCAAATCTTCATACTAATATGTAGTGGCCATGAAGAATGTAGATCTAGGATCCTTGGAAATGATGAGAATAATAATTGCAAGTAGATCTTCAATGCTACATCCACCTCTTTAGCTCAACAACATGAATGCATGCATTAAACCCTTGAAATGATGATATGATCTTGAATTGCTGCAATAAACACTTGGAATTTTCCTTGAAATTCCTTATGAATTCTCTTGAAATTCTCTATAATTATTTATCACTTGAATTCTTTAATGCTTGAAAGTCTTAGAATTAGACTAGGTGAAGTAACCCCTTATTTATACTAAATTAGGAGATTAACCCTAAAATTCAAAGAACTAAGGCCGACACCAGATCTAGAAAGAAAGATAATTAAATTCCCACCATAATGAAATTCAAAAATAGGGGTCTCATTAAGAGAGGATCTATTTTCCATCTTGGGTGAATGGGTCCTGACTAAGTTTCTAGGACCGAGCTTCGAGGGACTGAAAGAAGGCCTAAAACCCATTCCAGATCAACTGAAAAAGGGGTTCTTGTTAAGGGAGGATCCATTCGCCATCAAGAGCGAATAGGTCTTGGCTCAACTTACTAGGACCAATTTTTTCCCAATGAAATAATTTTTTATTTAAATCATAATTTTTGGCATAGATCTTCATGAGGTGTCAAAATTAAGGCCTAAATTTGAATTAAAAGAGGGTTAATAACTCCAATTAACCACAATCAATTAAGAATACCTAGATAAGTGTGAAGGTGCTTTAAAACACTTTACAACACTTAAACAAGGTACACATTATGTACATTTTATTTAGAAAGGGGCCCATTAGGCTTAATTAAGCAAATAAGTCCTAGAAAAGTGTGAAAGTGTGTTACAACACTTTACAACACCCTTACAAAGGACCAATTAAGGCATGTTTTAGTTAAATAAAGGTACTAGAAAAGTGTGAATGTGTACAAAAAATTACAACATCACTCCAAGACACCATTAGTTCAACTTTAATGTCAGTTATCAAACAAGCAAGGGAAAAGGCTTACTTTTTCCATTACTATAGAGCCAAATGTTGTGGTCATTTTCAATCACCCCCTTTTAAAAAAAAAAAACCACCAAGTACTTAGCCAAATCAAAGGCTTACTTTGGTTGGTCTTTAACCAATTTTGTGAACCTATGTAAGCTACCGATGAAGTTTCATAACCTTATTCTTGATCGACAAGATTAATTTTTAAAGTCTTTTGTGTTGTTCCTAGTGGCAAGTTGTTAGTAGGTCAAGCGGTTTCCAAAATGACTATGTGACTGAAAAAGTGAATTAGATGGGAAAAGATAAAAACAATTAAGATATTTTGTGGTGTTTTACAAAGCTTTGAAGCCTTTTTCGGTTCCTGATAGGGTTCCCAAAACTTTTCATTCCCATTGTGGTTTTCAAGTTAAGCTGTGGTTATTCTCCTAAGTACTATTTGTAAAGATCAGAAGGGGTTAATGAGCAAATTAAGGTTTTTTAAAAGTTATTATGCATGGAGGAATATAAGAAAGTTTTCATAACTAAGGTGGACTCCAAAGTATTTCAAGAACCTACTCAGAAAATAAATAAGTAGTGCATTCAAAAGTTGAATATTGCTTCATTAACACTGGTATGTTTGTAGAAAGAGAAAATACTTACAAAAATGAAGATTTCATGAGAAACACAACCATGATCATGAAGTGAAGAACTTATCACATGAAAGAAATGAACATAAAAGAAAAATAGAATATTTCTAGGACATTTCCATAATAGAGAGCATTTCAAAAGCCAAAAAGATAGATATATTTATTTATATATTTATCATTAAATATTTGTATTACATCATCACATAAAGAGGGATTCAATAGCACAAGGGGTCTTAAGCATAGAGAGTAAAGATGAGGAATCTGATGGCCTCAATAACTTCTTGTATATGCTCTATCTATGTAGGGGAGAAGAGGTTTTCGTTGAACTCAACAAAGTGGGAAAAATTCCCCATGTTGTTGAACTCTAGTCTACCGCTTAATAGGGAAAATAATTGACCAGCTTGCTTGTTACATACTATAGGTTCAATACAAATTACATCACTAACCAAGAAAACACTCAAGTGAAAAATAGGCCTCTCAAGGTGTCTTCAATTCACAATAGATATCGTGGTCTAACCAGACGCTTGGAAAATCGTATCCCCCATTCAAAACTCTTGGAGGTGTGCATGATACATTGTATATGAAATACTCAAGTAGATCAAAATTGTGAATGTGTACTTGGGACATAAAGTGCACTTGAAAATAATATTATGAATTACTTCCTCTTCCACATCACTATGGATCAAGAAGATTTCCCTAAGTTGGTCTATGAACAACCTATGATTGACGCTGCACTTGAACCCATCAATGAAAAAAAAATTGCTTCTAATCTCTAGAGCTTCGTCGCTCGATGTGCTCAACATGCTTGAAGAAGAAATTAACATTGTGGAAGTAAATGGTGATGAAGTTGATTTATAGAAGGGAGAGAGAAAACTAGAAGAGTTCAATTGAAGGAAATTAATGCTAAAAGTACATCCAAATTGCCTCAAAATCAATGAAGTTAACAAGGTGATGTGATGGGAATTTAGTGAATGAGATTCAAACATTGAAAAAATCCTCTACATTTAAAGAATCACATGGAAGCAATCCTAGGTGGCCTACCAAATATCACCAAAGATTGAAGGTGATAGAGGTTTCACACAGGAGTAGGCCATGTGGCCTACTTGCGACAAGCAATGATTCATTCTCCTATCATATCAATTAGAAATGGGGATGTAAGAATAACCATCCTTAAAAAAAAAATGATTGTTGTTATAATCTGATAGGAATAAGTCAGTTTTTGGCCAACCTTTTATTTGGCTAGACAACGATTGGTTTACAAGAATCAGTTTCTGAGAAATACCAACTATTATGATGTAAAATTTTTAAATATCCCTTCGTTGGATATTGCAAGGGTCTAAAATTTTGATCCCCCTTGCACTGTGATGCTTGAGTGAAATGATCATAATAGAAGGATCAAATTTTGCAATTTTAATATATTGTTGTGAATTTTATTGTTTGTGTGTAGTAAATTGTGAGTTAGATACTAATTATCTCTATGAATAAGTCTATGAGCTTAGATGAACATTTGGATATTCCTTCCCTATGAGTATGTGCTATTCAGTGGTGTTTGATTCATTTATTTGTAGAAAATGTTAAGATTGTATTGAGTCGAGTTAGCAAGATTTGATAGTCTAGTGTGTGAGCTATCATATTCATTTTTTTCCAATCCATTTTCAGCATTGAAGTTAGTTTCTATAGTCTTAAGAGCATTTTACTTCACATCTATTTTATGGCTATGAGTATATGTTAGTTTTCCTTTGCTTCTTTTTGGTCAAAAGAATACTCTTGCTTTCATACATTTTTAGAGAATTAAAATTATATCAAAAGAGGAGTTGTAGCTCAAAAAATTTTAGAGGAAGATCACCAATGCAACAATGATCTCTCCAACTATTGTTAATTGATTAGTCCTTCTGGGGGCATCACAAATTCATTGTGTGTTTAATCATCTAAAGGCCAAATCTATTCACCAACAATTTGTAAGTCAACTAGGGATAAAAAAAAAACAAAATGAAACATATAGAGGGAAAGATCCAAAATACGACATACAACACAAGGATGAGGAAAACACCTTATGGATCCTAACATGTGCTTAACCTAGTCCCAAAATAATCTTCACATCTTTTATATTCTATAAACATCATCCACACACTTTGCAAATATAAATTAGGTCAACCATAAACAAGAAAACATATAACATGTAGCATATTGGCCTTCACATCCATTGGTGGTACACAAGAATGATAAAAAAATATTTGTGTTTCTCCCAAGTGAGTTGGCATGACCCATATAACACCTTCAATCACTCCATAAGCTCCACTCAATCTTGAACTTATGGTACACTCCATCAACATACCTTAGTCGGCCTCAGTAAAAGCATAAGCCAACAAAATATTCATTTCAGACCACAACCTATACTAGAGAAGCAAAAAGTCACATTGTGGAACATCAAAAAGAATCCCATGATATTCAAGAGTATTCTCATACATCCCTTTCACAAATTCAAGTAGAAAAAAGTTGACGCAAGCCAATAGACATTGAAACCAATCTCTGAACAACACAGTTTGGTACTCTCTCACTTCTAACTTCTCTATAGAAGGATTATTGAAATTAAACTTTGGATATAACACCTTGACATCTCAATGAACTTAACTTATGATCTAAAAAACCATATCTTCAAATGCAGAGATATGTAGAGCCAACCTTTACACTTCTGAGAGCATCCTCATAGAATCAACACAGTCTCCAATCTGCCACTCTTAAAAAAGTGTTTCTAGAAACTCAAATGATTTGAAATGTGGATCACATATTCCTTGTGTTGGAATTTTGGGGAGTTCGTTAGTGTTGTCATTAATGGAAACCCAATGGAAATCCATGTCATCCCTCTGGTGAGTAGCTCTAGATTCAATCATACTGACAAACAATGTAAAAAACATTACCGATATAGTAAATGAAGAACTGAGCATCTGGTGAATATGACGCTTCACCAAATCATCATTTTCGGTTGTGGATCTTAGATGAAGTATGTTATACCTCTACTATACCTTTCTGATCAATTTTTGTGATGGCACATAAATCAGAGTAAAAGCTTGGAGGTCTGGTAGAATGATTTCTTGTTGATCAGTATATGAAGGCCGACTTGGTACACATAGTGTATGCGGATGTATAAGAAGTGTTTGTGTAATTTTTTTTATGCTTGGAAATTTTTATTTGGTCCTTAGCCAAGCTATCACCAATCTTGGAAGATACATACTAAGTGTTGTTGAAGAATTGAGATGACTAAGTAATAAATATTTTATATTTGGTTGAATAAATTTTTGGTTGAAGCCGACACAGGGCGACTAATGATCTTTGGTAGTGGATATATATATATATATATATATATGAGCACAATGAATTCATTTGAAGGGGGAATAAAGAGTGAGAATAGAATATACATTGAGGATGCAAGAGCGTGTAACATTTTGTGAATTAAGTATGTGATGATGTGAGTAGAGCAGAGTAGAGCTTAAGTGCCGAATCTGACAGGTCAAGTCATTGTTTAAGAGATGAATCAAAATTATAATCAGGAATTTGGAGATGCTATATTCTCAGTTCATATTTTTTGTAACTCAGACATTCTATAAGGTAGTGAGCCTTCTTATTCTAAGTAGTGAGCTCTAGGCAGTGAGCCTGAATGCAAGTGCATTCCCTCTTATTTCATACTTTTAACAGAGTATACATTTGTGGATTGATCTCCACCGTGGTTTTTCCCCTAATAGGGTTTTCCACGTAAAAATATTGGTGTAATGGTGTTGTGAATGTTTTTATTCTTGCAATAACATCTTTAATTATAGTTATGCACTATGAATGGTTTATGATCTGATTTATGATTTAAGTATTATGGAAAATTGATTCACCCCTCCCTCTTAGTGTTTCCCTGAGTCCAACAATTGGTATCAGAGTTGTGGTTCATTTGTAAAAGTTTAACAGCTTGAGGTGGATCTTGAAGAAATGGACTCTGGTAATCTTGAAAAACAACTCTTGGTGGCACTTGAAGATATGGATCAATCTAAAGCATAAATTTTGGAATTGAAATCAAATCTTGTAGATGCTGAAAAATTCATTCAGCCACTGAAGGATAAAATCAATGAATCAAGAGAAAAGAGGAAGGATATATGTGATCAGCTGAAGTAGAAAGGAAACAAAAGCATGGAGGATGCTCATCTGAATCAAACCCTGAAAGAGATAACTAAAGAATGTGAAAAGCTTGCTAGAAAAAATGCTGTTTTGAAGCTTGAGATGCAATATATGGTAATGGAAATGACTAAGGAAATTCAAGAAAGAAAGAAGAATGAGGAGAATCTGGCCTTGTGCTTAAAAGAAATATCTGAAGAATGAAACTATACAAACAATGAGATCATTTAGCTGGAGATTGAACTGCAACAATCTAGAGATCATGAACAAGAACTTGAAAGGCAGATAATTGTTCTCAGGAGTGAACTTTCTACTACTAATGAATATAAAGAAAAGTTTAAATTTAGTTCTCCTAAGCTTGATGAGCTGACTAATGGAAAAAAGGTAGCAAATGATAGAAGAGGTCTTGGATATGAAAATGAAGAATGCTCCAGATTTGAACAAAAGAATCTTAAGAAAGAAAATCAAATGAGCCAATACAAAAGACATTCGGTAAGAAAACCTAATGCTCAAAAGTTTAATGGTCAGTGCTTTGTTTGTAAAATTTTTGGTCATATGGCATCTCAGTGTAGGAGTAAAATCAATTCAAGAAATCCATCATTTCCCATTTAGTGCTTTAACTATAACAAGCTTGGACACAAGTCAATTGAGTGAAGAAGCAAGTCAAACAACTTTTTGAGTATAAGGAACACTAAATGTTACACCTGTCGAAGGCTTGGGAACATTGCTAAACATTGAAAATCTAGAAATTAGTAGAATGATAGAATGAAACAAAGAAATCTTGTGTGTTATCATTGCAACAAAGTTGGGAATATTGCAAAATTTTGCCGAACCAGAAAAATGGATAGAGGAGGTCCGAATATAGGAGCAACATTCCTCAGAAGGATGACAAAGGAAAAGAAAAGGTAACCATGGAAGGGATAAGGAATCAGATGAATAAAACTTGGGTAAAAAGAAGTGAGTTAGAAGAAGGAAGCAAGATTGCATCTGAATCTGCTTTAGGCAATTCCTTCAGGAATTTATCTTAGGCCATATGGCCTAGGGGGAGATATTCAAGCAAATCCCTTGTCCCCCTCCTGTGGAATGTTGGTACCAGTATGAAGAATTCTATCAATAAATGTGCTAACAATTTTTAGTGATCACTAATGCAAAAATTGAAGAAATAAAGGTTTGTAGATAAATCTCTCTTGCTATCTGAGAAAGCAGTTTTTCTAAAAATTTTAGGGAAACACATTTAATGCAATAAAGGTTAGGTGTGCAAAGCTACAAAAAGGAATTTTGAACCCTCAATTGTTTCCATACATCAAAGAGAATCGAAGGAGAGCCTTTGCAACAAAAATTCGAAGGATAAAAGAAAGATCATTGGATAATCTGTTGAGGTATTTTAATTATTTGATTTTTTTTTCTCATTTTGGGTATTTTGAAGAAATTGTGCTCCGTACACAAAAGAAAATGAAGGAAATCAAAGCGATAGTCATTTTGGATGAATATCATAGCAAGAATGTCAAGAATGTAAGAAATTCATTGACATCAAATGAATTGAAATGAATTGGAAGTATGGCTCATAAAAATTTGGACATATGGCATGAATTCCCTTACTTTGCCAATGCAAAAGCCATTAGTTTTATCTTGAATAGATTGGATGATGATGTTTTGAACCTAGATAAACCCTACTGCATTTCAAAAGAAATAATTAAGGATCTAACTGGCTTCTGTGATAATGGGGATGTATCGAAAAAGAAATCCATTTAGAACACTAAAGTTCAAACCCTAATTAGTGTGACTAGTGATTAGAGAGCCTTGATAATCTCAATAATCGAAGATCCAATTACTAGGTACATTGCGCATGGAATTTCCTACAAAATATATTTTTTGGAACAGGGAAGGCACCACTTTGGCAAGCACAGTATATATTTCTCACAAAATGACCATAGAGAATCAAGACTTTGATATATGCGGTCTATTGAAGGATTAGTTGATGGAGAATGTTTAATTAACCAAGGAAACAAATTATCCCTTCAGGTTTGGAACCTTGATTCTATGTCTTGCAATGTATTTGATGAATTTCTTCCTAAAAAAAATAATGCTGTATGGAAAAAGGAGGTACCGGTCTATAAGAAAATATTTGAACATGTCAATGCTTTGGATAATTGTGAAGATGTATATGCAAATTTTTTTAAGGAATTTCTAGGAAAGTTTGGAAGGATCAACATTTCCCTTCTGGTGAAAACACTTGAAGTTGTATCGTCATCCGGTGAAATGGAAAGGAAGCAGAAGAAAGAAAAAACAACTATTGTTCATACTCCTCCGGTACTTATGGACCCAAAAGCTAAAGAAAAAGGCAAAGAACAGGTTGTACTCAATGCCTCTGATGATGAATCTAAGGAATATACCCTGATGGATGAATCAAAATCAGTTGAACTGGTTGCAACAATATCAATGAGAGAAGAAGAAGAAGAGGAATTAACCAAAGAAATGGTACTGAAACTTGTTCAAGAAAAGGATGGTATGAAGAAAATTGCTGACATGTGATCTGATAGACCTTCATTTGAACAAGATCTGATTGAAAACACCTTGGGTACTTATTTCAAGTACAATAATATTGATTTGGAAAGTTTGAAGAATGTGTTTTCTGAGGAAATGATTGAGTGCATAAAGGAAGTCATTATTTCAGAGTCTCAGGACAAAGAAGAAGATGAGATAATCTTGCATTTGAAAGAATAGTTTAGGTTGTCACTTTCAAAATTGAAGAAGAAGATGAATGAATTGAGACAATGCATTAGTACAACAAACAAATCTGCAATTACTGTCTTTGGTGGTCCCATGCAATTGGAAAGTATAATGATAAGTTGGATCAAATTGAAGCCAAACTAAACAAAATTGGTCAAGACTATAACATGTTTCAGGACAAGGATAGTGTTGTCAAGAAAAAGATTTAGAAATTGCAATCAGAACATGCAAAGATTCTCTACAGCAAAGACAGGATTGTGGACACCTTTTGGAAGGTGAAAGACTTGACTGAAGGAATATTGGAGCAGCTAATTTAAGTCTTGAAGAAAGGAGAAAAGATAGCGAAAGAGTTTACAATCCCTGAATCTCTTATCAAGATTATAAATCTAACATCTACAAACAATAGCCTGATTCTAAGCATTAGAATCTCAGTGGAAGACTAGAAGAAATTACTTTCAGAAATGAAGGAGAATTACAAGGAAATCCTCTGACCTCAGTGTCAGTTGAATCTCTATAAAATTTTGAAGCATTATTGAGGGAGAGGATGCATATCTAGCACTTATTCAATTTTTGAAGTCCTTTTTTGGAAGAGGGCAAGCAAATTTTGGGGAGTTAGAGATTTTTTTTTTTGTCATTGATGTCAAAGGGGGAGAGAATGCTGTGAAAAATGCCTTATCATGCTTAGGGGGAGCTATGTTTAGGATATTTTTGACTTTTTGCAATTTGGCAGCACAATCATGTTTTTGACACTTAGTTATTTTCCACTAAGTCATGTTGCCATCAATGTCAAAGGGGGAGATTGCTGGCATTTTGGGGAGTTCGTTAGTGTTGTCATTGATGGAAACCTAATGGCAATCCATGTCATCCCTCTGGTCCATAGCTCTGGATTCAATCATACTAGCAGACAATGTACAAAGCATTACTGATACGGTAAATGAAGAACAATGCATCCAGTTAATATGATGCTTCACCTGATCATCATTTTTGGTTGTGGATCTTAGATGAAGTATATTATGCCTCTACTATACCTTGTTGATAAATTTTTGTGATGGCACATCAATCAGAGTAAAAGCTTGGAGGTCCAGTAGAATGATTTCCTGTTGATCAGTATATGAAGGTCGAGATGGTACACATAGTGTATGTAGATGTATAAGAAGTGTTTGTATAATTGTTTTTGTACTTAGAAATTTTGATTTGGTCCTCAGCCAAGTTGTTGCTGACTTTGGAAGATACACACTAAGTGTTGTTGGAGAATTTTAGAGCCAACTAAGTAATAAATATTTTATTATTTGGTCGAATATATTTTTGGTTGAAGCCGACACATGGCAACTAATGATCTTCGGTAGTGGATATATATATGAGCATGATGAATTCATTTGAAGGGGGAATAAAGAGTGAGAATAGAATATATGTTGAGGATGCAAGAGCATGTAGCGGTTTGTGAATTATGTAATGATGTGAGCAGAGTAGAGTAGAGCTTAAGTGTCGAATTTGATAGAAGGTCAAGTCATTGTTTAAGAGATAAATTAGAACTATAATCAGGCATTTGGAGATGCTATCTTCTTATTTCATCTTTTTTTGTAACTCAAACATTTTGTAAGGTAGTGAGCCTTCTTATTCTGAACATTGAGCTCTAGGCAGTGAGCCTGAATGCAAGTGCATTCGCTCTTATTTCAAACTTTTAACAAAGTATACATTTGTGGATTGATCTGCACCATGGTTTTTCCCCTAACAGGGTTTTCCACATAAAAATATTGGTGTCATGGTGTTGTGAATGTTTTTCTTCTTGCAATAACATCTTTAATTCTGCTTATGCACTATGAATGGTTTATGATTTGATTTATGATTTAAGTTTTATGAAACACTGATTCACCCCCCCTCTTAGTGTTTCCCTGAGTCCAACAACTTTGCACAACAAAAATCTATCCTCCAAACCATAGGAGAAAAACATTATCAATGGAGAAATGGGGAGCATTTCTTGGAGACTCTAGCAACCAAACAACTAGACTACAACACTCTTCATAGAAATTTTGACATCAATGACAACCAAACTACAAAAATCTCCCCCTTTTTCATTTATGGAAAGACCAACAGACTCTCCTCTTGTGGTGCACAATCTCTCCCCCCTTTGACATCAAGGGAAAAGGAAAAAAATAATTTTCTCCCCCTCTTCAAACAACATAGGCTCACCCTGTCATAAACAACCACTACCTGCTCCCCCTGAGAGGTAGCCCTCATCAGTAGAGGAATACAGATATGAATTGAATTACTCCCCTAGATAGATGCACCAACTATGTATCTAGCAAGAAGGAGGGAAAATTACCCCTAACTTCTATATGAGATATTCTAATGTATCCTTTGCAAGTTCCTTTGTGAAAATGTTTGCAACCCTTTGTAGATACATACTCCAACTTCACTTCTTTATCTTCAACCTTCTCTCTTAGAAAGTAATGATTGATATGTGCTTAGTTCTAGAATGCATCATTGGATTCTTTAAATATTGATATAATTTGTATTGTCACACATAATAGGAATGGGATCATCATGCTTTATCTTGATATACTTCAATGTTTTCTTCATCCACAACACTTGACTATAACAAGATGTTGCAACAATATACTCTGCTTCTATTGTTGATAAATATATTGAATCTTGCTTCTTACTATGCCATGAAACCAACCTATTTCCTAACAATAAAGCACCAATAGTACTCCTATCATCAACACAACCATCCCAATCAACATCAATGTATGAAATCAGATAAAATTCATTACGTTTTGGATACCATAATCTAGAGTGCTCTTCAAATATCTAAATATTCTCTTGAATTTCTTCACATGAGTTTCTTTAGGATTAGATTGAAATATTTCAACCAAATGTACCACATGCATAATATCAGGTCTTGAAGCATTCAAGTACAACATGCTTTCAATCATAGATCTATATAGAGTTTGATCAACCAGGGGAGACTCATGATCTTTGCTCAAATGACAACTAGTTACCATAGGATTACTCATTGGTTTGAAATCTTCCATATAAAACTTCTTCATCATCTCTTTGACATAATTTTCTTGAGAAATAAAGATACCATCATCTAGTTGAGCAATTCAAAGATGAAGAAAGAAGGATAACTTACCTAACATAGACATTTCAAATTCCTTCTGCATTGCTTTAGAAAACTTCTTGCACATTTCATCATTTCCACCAAAGATTATATCAGATCAACATATACAACTATTGAAATTATTTCATCCTCAATTTTGAAGTAAATATTACTATTTGCGGTACCCTTCTTGAAACCTTATTGAAGCAAGTACTTGTCCAACCTTGTAAACCAAGCCCTAGGAGCTTGTTTGAGACCATATAATGCCTTTTTGAGTCTGTACAAAATGTTTGAGTCTTATGATAATTAGAATCCATCAGGTTGCTCTATGTAGACTTCTTCCAAATCTCCATTCAAGAAAGTTGATTTGACATCCATCTGATATAATTTGAAGTCCTTGTGGCTTGAAAAGGCAAGAAACATTATGATTACTTCTGGATTCTTGCTACCAAAGAAAATATCTCCTCAAAATAATTTCCTTTTATCCATGAATAGCCTTTACATACTAGTTTTTCTTTGTTTCTTACAACTTCTCCATCTCCATTCAACTTATTCCTGAATACCCACTTTGTACTATCACATTCTTTTCTGCATGCCTTGGAACCAGTTCCCAAGTTTGGTTCTTGTCAATCTGATCCAATTATTCTTCCTTTACTTGTATCCATCCTTCATCCTTGATAGCATCAAAAAAAGTTTTTGGTTATATACTTGATAATAAAAAAAAGTTTACTTGTTCATTTTTCCTTGCAAGACTTCTCTTGGTCTATATTCCTTCATTCTTATCTCCAATAATGTGATCTGCTAAATGATTCTTTTGAACATACATGGCAGAAGTCTTACTATGCTTTCCTACTATTTCTTCTTTTTCTTCAACTTCTTCTTCTTCTTCTTTTGATCAAGGAGGTGCATTAGATCCGTAGTCCTCAATTTCATACATATTTTGATATAAATCTTCATCAACCTTAACATTTATACTTTCAACTATCTTTCCTAGTCTTTTGTTGTAGTCCTTGTATGATTTAATTTGAGTTGAATATCCAAGAAAAATACCTTCATTGACTCTTGAATCAAAATCCCCAAAACATCTTCATCTCTTCTATTGTAACATTTTCTTCCAAAGATTCTAAAATACCTGACAATTTTTGGCCTTCCATGTCGTAACTCATATGGGGTCTTAGTACTATTCACCTTTAATAATCCTCTATTGAGATATATACCACAACATGGGCTGCCTCTTTCTAATAAACATTAGATATATTTTCTTCCTTCAACATAGTCCTTTCCATCTCTTGAACAATCCTATTCTTTCTTTCTACTACCTCATTCTACTAAGGAGTTCTAGCAGAAGATAGATGCCTCTTTAATCTATGTTATTCATAAAATTTATTAAACTCATTTGATGTGAAATTAACTCCTCTATCAAAACTAAAACACTTGATTTTAGCATTCACTTCATTCTAAACCATTTATTTGAAAATCTTGAATCTACTAAAAGCTTTAGATTTATGTTTTAATAATGTAACCCATGTCATCCTAGAGAAATCATCAATAAAATCATGAAATATCTTTCTCCTTGAAGACTCTTTGTTCAAGTAGGTTTGCAAAAGTTAGTATGAATCATCTCCAATGGTCTAGAAGAAGAATACTCTTTAGACTTGAATCTTATCCTTATCTTCTTTCCAAAATGACATTCCTTGCATAAAGTACTTACAGGCTTGACTATCTTGGGCATATCTCTTACCACATGTGATTAACTAATCTTCACAAGGTTGTCAAAATTGATGTGTGCTATTCTCCTCTTCCAAATCCAACATTCACTTGTTTGTCCCAAAATACAAATTCTCCCATTAATATCCTTGAAATGAAGAAAATAGGTGTTCCACCTTTTGGGAGGTGGAACAAAAACTAAGTGTTTAGGGACCTATATCAATTCTCTTCAATTTTCATTCAAGGAAATCTGCAATAAGGTTCCCTAGGGTCTGATTTAAGATAAAAAGGGGGTTCACCACAAAGAAAATGCTTGGAAAGACAAGTAATGAAAGTATCATGAAAACTTCACTAAATGACCTAGGAAAGGGAACTAAAAATTAGAACAGTAAATTGGGAATGAATAGAGGCATACCTAGAAGAAAGATGTGGTTAGAAAAAGCTCCAAAACCCTAAAATTTTGCTGCTTGAGGCTCATTAGGTATCATACACTAGTTTGGGTGATTTAGTCCAAGATTAGGATTTCCATGCAGAAACTATAATCTGATAGTGACAAGTCTTGATCTACTAAAATCTAGAAAAAGGTAGTACTAGGACTCATACACCACAATTGGTGATTTAGTCCTAGTGTTAGGGTTTAGCTAAAATTCTAGTATTCTCTAGTGATTTCTTGTAGCTTTTATCCTACCAAATCTCTAGATCTAAAACCTTGTATTCTAGCTTGAAGGTGACTTTATGTGAAGATGACAAGCTTGTGACAACTTGACAACTTTCTTCAATCTTTCAACTTAGTCTTCAAAGGATCTTCAAGTCTCAAAACACCTCAATCTACAATCACACATGCAGAGAGAGAAAAACTTGTTTTGTTAGTGGATAGGGGTTTGTCTTGGTCAAACCTCATTTAAGTAAATAAACCTTATGATGAAACAAGGAAACATGAACATGAAATATGAAATATGGAACATGAAACATGAACAATGATACCTTGAATGATGTCTTGAAATGTAAATCAACAATCTAACATGAAGTGGCCATGAAGAATGTAGATCTTGATCTTGAATTAAATGTAGGACAATTCTTAATCTTGGATCTTGAATGCTACATCACAACACTAGCTCAACAACATGTTTGATGCACTATGCCTTTGACATGATGATGGATCTTGAATTGTTGCAACAAATGATGAAGAAATATGCCCTCGAATTCCTTAGAAATGCTCTTCAATACTCTATGAAGCTCTTGTGAAGTCTTAGGATACTTGAATCTCTATTTATTAAGTTGATATCATGAATACTTAGGTGAAAAAATGATTTGAAACCTTGTTTATATATGCATTCCATCTAACTTACTGTTTATTAGATCCCAAATGCTAAAATTCATGAAATTTGAATTCAAAACCCTGATTTCCTACTCAAAACCCTAAAAAGGGGCTAAATGGGACTCATACACCACTTGTGGCCTATAGGTCCCATCTGGGTGGGACTCATACGCCCAAGGTGGCATATGGGTCCCACTAGGCCTTTTTGGGTAGACTAAATGTTGGGGAGTTAAGATATTAAGTATATTTGTTGATTATGTCAAGATCTCCGTTGAAATAAGCCTTGAGATGCATAATAAAGGGTCTTAGAGACATATTAATAATGATATAAAGGTCATAAATGCAAGAGGTCCCAAAACATAATGTGAAGGTGTAAATAAATACACTTTACAACACTAAATGAAGGCAAAATTAGGTCTATTTACCTTAAAAGGGCCCTAAACCTAATGTGAATATGTAAAACACATTACAACATTAGATTAAGGAAAAATTATGTCCATTTTAATCTTAATCATTCACAAGTTAAGTGTGAAAATTTAGAGGGATACATTTTTCTACACTACATTTAGCTCCCACTTTAGTGAGAGGAGGAACTTGCTTCAAACTCACATTAAATTAGACATCCAAGAGGGGTCCAAGTGTACCAATGCGGATGGTATAGAATGAAAAAAATCAAGGGGGTGGCCAAGCCCCTAGGATCCAAGATCCTACATCAAACCAAAATAAGCACAAATTGACACACACAAGTCATAAAATACACAACAAAATAAGATGCACAAACATGCAATGCCAAAGACATAAAGACGAAAGAAAAAGAAACAAAAGATGGATCAAGCTTCGACCGTTTGTCCCACACATTATGGATCCTATTTGAGCTATTTATCCAAGAACATTTACAAGTGGAACATGATTTCCACTATGCAAACCAATGCACGCTCACAAGGGCTAGTGGAACCTTAGGCTGTCCACTAGGTGAGCCCCCAACGAGACACATATGCACATGACCGGTATGTGCTCACATAAACAAGCAAGTGGCTATGGGAAAGTCACACCTAGGTTTGGCTCCCATAAGTTCAACCATACCAAAGATATACCTCCTAATAAATTTGATAAGGCACCACATAACAATGAATTTTGAGCTTCATGAGGCAAGCAAATATTTGTATGCTTGAAACTCATGAACAAACAAGATGGCACCACAAGCAAGCAAAGTGTGTTATGCAAGGTGGCCATATAACGAATGTCGTAAATGAAAATAATGTAAGGTATGTTCAAAGGGATTTTTCTTAGTTCATGTAAGGTCTCTTCTTAGGGAACATTGTTCTTAATATCTCCAAGATATGACAATTCAAAGAAATATTATGCTTTAAGAGGAAATCAAACCCAATGACACCACCAAGAAAAGGATGCATGACAAGAATACATAAAATATCACAATGAAACATGAGTGTCAATGTATTCCCCCACTTTAAAGAAATTTATAACACCATTTTTGTGAGAATTTCTTTAAAGTAGAAGAAGACACAAGAGGTTATTCAGAAAGTCCTATGCCAAGTCACATGTTCCTGAATAAAGGGTTTCCCCCAAAATGCAGCAATTAAAGATAACTCAGTACATCACATGTGAGCCAACATAAGGCATGCCATCCACATCCCAAGCTTTCTCTTATATATATTCATGGAAGGTATTCAACTAGCCAAAAGAGACAATGACAAGTGACATACGAGGACAAGGCTACCTAAACCCTTGCCCCCACTTAGTGCAAGAAAAAGATGAGCGGAGATGATTGATGAGAAACTTTCTAGAGTGAAAATAAGTATCAATTAGAGGAATTAGGTGCCTCAACATAAGGAGGAGCACCACACTCCTTAAGATGTTGAAATTTATTACTTAAAGCCTTACATTCATTAGTAAAATGACCATGAACTCTATGATATACATAAAATAGACTCTTATAGTAGAATTTATTTCGTGTTATTGGAGGAAGGTATATCAAACTATCATAGAGGAGTCTTGACAAGATCTCTCTTGATCAAAAGTAGAAAATGTTCCTTGATTTCGTGACAAATATATCTCTTGCTTAGTACTGTATAGGAGAAACATTGAACCCCTTAAGCAAATTATCCTTTAACATACCATCACCTTAGAAAATCAAATCCAAAGGAAAAATTCCATGTCACCCACCTGTCTTCCATCCACTTGGAATTTTTCCTATGTGTCAGTGAGAGAATATTTATCGGGGATGAATGTATGATGCGTGGATGTCTACACAACCCATTTCCATCCCTGACAGATTCCTACATCTGAAGTTGGAAAAGGTGTTACATGCCTAATTGGGGTCGAATTCTAACATCCCTCTTCAAACAACAGACCCAAAAATTCCTTATTCATTCTTATCCCACCTTCAAAATTATCCATATTCACTTCACTTCATCCTCTACACATTCGATCACTCTCTCTTAGCATTTTCATTCAAATTCTTGACACTCTCAAGCAACATTCTAGCACTCAATTGTGAGAATTGTAGTAGCATTGATACTCCATCAACTCCACTTTGCAAGTGTGAGGAAGCTATATAAGTTATGGGCTTGGAGTCTTGTGAGACCTACCCTCATTACTGCTATGGCTGTGGTGGCTTTTCCAAGTCCATACCTTGTATTCTCCCTTCATTGACTAGTGAGACTTTGGGTGGAGGTGCTAACGCATCAATCCTCTCCTTTGTGATTTGATAGAGTAACATTGTATTGTTTTGTAGTGTTCTAGAATCTTTCTTTCTACTTCATTTATCATATATTCTACTCCATTGCTTTTTGGTTGTTTGTGGAGGTGGAAACACCAAAACGGGATCTGACTGAGGCAGGCCCCTATATAGCCCCAACAATTTTCCCCTCTTGCTTGTGTGTAGGTGAACGTGTGCATGGAGATAGCTGGTGAACATGTGATTTTGTGAGATAATATTTGTCACCTTATCATTTATTTACTTGCTTTATCAACTCCGCATCTCTTGTATTTTATCATTCTATTTTTCCTATCAAAATCAACTAGCTAGGTTGTCAGTAGGTTTTTGTTAGTTTTTACTATAATTTTCATTTTCTACTTGTACAAACATAAGTGCATCCGGGAGACGCCAGAATGCTGTGTTGTCATCCCAAAACCATGCAACCTTCCTTGAACATAGAGCTGTCTAAGGCATAATATTGACTCAAAAAACTAGCTTGTCTAGCCTCAACCAAAATTTTGGGTCTACAAAGTGACAAAAGTACTACATAGTGCTCTTCATTCTGAATCCCCATCCTTTTAGAGTGAGGTAAGTTAGGACAACCCTTTGCTCTTGGATCTTCGTGACCTGGATCCTTGATATGGTTGGTCCCCCTATGTTACATTTTTGGTGAACCTAATGTGAACCATTTTGGTTCTGTTTAGTAGTACTGAAGGGAGCTTTCCTTGTGTTCTAGGAGCATTGTAGGTGTGAGTGTTGTGAGGCATTTTCACCTTATATCCCAACTTGCGACCCCTAGTAGGTGAAGTTGGAAGGTTTTGTAAGTGTTACAGAGTGAAGCCTTAACTAGGTCACTATTCTATTTCAAACCTTTGGGGGGCTTTATGAGAGTGTCATTTAGTGTACGTGATGAATTCCTTCTTTCATCTTCCTATCCCCTCTACGCAACCTATGAGTATTAGTCTAGGTATAACCTTCACCTCGCAGGACCTGTCAATGGGTTTTAATAGAGAACCATCTCCTCTTTATATCCCTGCTCGAATCAATGGAAACATTGTAGTAGGTGTTCTTGTTGACCTGATGTCTCAGGTGAATATCATAACTGAGGAGATTATGTTATTTAACTTCCAGCATAAAGATGGGTATGATGCACCTGTGAGCACCATCTGTTTGCATAATGGACTTTCCGTACCTCCCCTTGGTAGCATCGTTTTGTCAATCCTTGTCAGACCTAAGTCTATAAACATGCTCTTTGACATAATAATAGGGTCCAAACTTTTCAGAGTGAAGCTGGGTATCCCCTAGTTAGTAGCTATGAATGGAGTTCCCTTGGTTGTGCATAAATGTTTGAAGTTTATTCATGAGGGTTCAATACATGTGATCCATGACACTAGTTATAAATTGCCATTTGAGCGTGGTAGATATTCCTTAGACCACTTTTGGCCTACACTCGTTGGTATGCTCTTTCCTAGGAAGGACCTCTTGTACCGGACTTATGAGAAGTACATGAAAAGGTGCTTAATGCCTAAAGTGAGGTACCCTCCATCTCCCTATGCTATCTCACATAGGGCTTGTTTAAAAGTTGATAGTGATGCTAGAGGGCCCGTAGAAGAGAAGTGCTCTAGAGTTTCCTCTTCTTCCTCTTCTATTGTTTTTCCTGACACTTCCTCTCATCTTGTTGTGGTGCCATTAGATTCTAATTCATGTTTGTGAGAGAACTCTATGGTACCTACATGGTGAAAGCCTAAGCATCTTGCGTTTGAGCTTCCTATTTTGACCACGGAGCCTAGGAACATTCAATATGGTAGAAGGAAGGGTCCCCATAGGTAATCCTCTATGTCTTGGCCTTCACAGCCTCCCACTACTCTTGCTCCTAAAATAGTGAATGAGAAGAGGCCCAACACCAAGGTGCTAGAGCTAACTCTCCCCATTGTCTCTCAACCCCTTCTTCCTGCTCCCATTCAGGAATCTGTCCCTCTACTAGAGACGGGTGTGATGGAAACCCCTATGGATGAGCAAAAGCCTTATGTCCCTTTGTAGCTCCCAATCTCTAGCTCAAAGAGTAGAGAAATCATGTTGTGCATGAATGCAAGCGTCGGTGAAAGGCTCTGGCAGCTAAGTAGGTAGCTTTATAGAGAAAGGAAGAGGAGTTGACCACCCCTCTTTGAGGGCCTCTTGCTATGTCCTCATCTCTCCCCCCTTTGCTTCTATTAAATTGAGTTTAGGCTTGCTTCTGGCTCTCACTGTGAGTGTGAGTGCACTTGACCTTAAAAAGGTGCAGGTGTTTATCGCTCCTTCGGTTGAGCCACCCCTTTTGATGTCCCTTCTTAACATATCACCATTCCCTAAACCTATGGACATGCTAAATGCCTTGGTGGTGTCCATCGTGGTTTTCTCCTCCTCTTCTAGGCCTCTCGCCTTGTCTGTGGGGAGTTCACATCCTTTAAAGAAGCATAAAGCAAAGGTTGGCCCTTCTGGAAATGGAGGGCATAAGAGGAGCCCACCTTCTTGAAAGGGTGGCCTTGCGCTAGCTTATTCTATTCTAGTGATAGCAAGTTCTGGATTCCCCTGAGTTTGCCACCACTCCTGAGTCGCTCAGTGAGCCTAGCGGTGAATCTTGGCCACTGTCCTCCCCATCCATTGAGGTACCACATGAAAATCATATAAAGTGCATGTTCAACTCTCTAGATGAGGTCCCAACCTTGTCAATGATCTTTGTAAAGTCATTAACCATCACTCCACAAGAGCCTAGTGGAGAAGACCTTGCAAGGTCTTCTTCCTTAGCCCTTGTTGCAAGAGGTTCAGAAGCACTTCCCCTTAATATTCCACCATTGCAGGCTCGTTTTCCTTCCCCTTATAACAACCTAGATTGGAAAGCAGACGACCTCTTGGTCGATGAGTGTTAGGGGGATGCCTCCTCTTTACCTTTAGGTTAGGTGTGTGTTTGTTGTGATGTGTTCCCCCATGCTTGTGATTTGTGTTCTTGGATGACCCTTTTCACTGTTGTAGGTGCTTGGATACAAGAGTGACTATGTGTCGTAAACCTTCTTCTATTTGTATCATCATTCTGCCTCTATTTTTGATTAACGATAAATATGTTTTGAGGGTGCCTAAAACCTTGAACAAAAAGAGATAGTGGCAATAAAGATGAAACAATAGACTGGCCATCACCAACAAAAACAAGCTGATTAATAGACCATCAACATACCATTAGTAGAAAAAAAAACCCAACACAAAAAATAGAGAGACACACCAAACAACCATTAGAGTAATTCTTTAAGAATTTTTGCCACATCTAGATCCTTAGACACCAGCTTGTCATGCATCTCCATGATTTCCTCAACATCACAAGTAGGGACCTTTTTACCTTTATTTGTTTGGCTTCAAGTATGCACACTCAGCCCAAAATCCAAGTCTGTGGTATGCACGTCCATCCCAACACCCTCCCCACATTCCATATTCACATGTTCTTCAAATAGTCCTTTCCCGATCAATTCCTTTGCCTTTTGATTGAGGAAAATCATACCTTTAGCCAAGGCCTCCAACTTCTCTATACTAATGTTTATAATCATGTCTAAATCCTTTTGAAGCTTCCTATTCTATCTTTCTAGCAGAGCCAACCTCATACCATATTCACTCTTCAAACTAGCAAGCTCATCCACCACACAACCAACACTGAAATTTAAAGACCTAGTAAGCCCAAAGATGGTGTCCCTCTCCTTAAGACTACGAAGTGTAGAAATGTTGCAATGGGTGATGGTATCTTGCTTGTTGTGGAGGTTCCACACCTCTTGTACAAGCCACATAAGCAGATTAAATGACATATTGACCCCTTCTTTTACCAAAATAGAAGCTTGCGACAAATCCATAGCCCCTCAAAACATGCCCCTGCCCTAATGCAAACCAACTAGAGGATCCTCATCTTGCAAACTCTCAGAGAAAATATTGGCATTCCCCCTATCCTTGGACACCGACACCACCACAGAGTTGTCTAGATTGACCACTAAGTTCCTCTTACTAGCTATAGGGGACCCACCAACACTAGAATAATCACCCTAGATATTCTCCACCACTCCCTAAAATTTCTCATCCACATCCTTTGCACGACCCTTAGAATTCTTACCAGTAGAACCCTCCTCAACACCCTCCTCAAAGGCCTCCTTCAATTTACGTTTAGCATGCAAGAGGAGAGATTTAGCCTTGAAATTTTGAGGGCTTGACACCAGTATTAGAGGGAGTATAATCTAGGTTGGTATCATAGCCATTGGATCAACCCTCCAAATCCTCCTCCAAATCCATACCCTCATTACCCTTAGTTTCTTGAATTTCTTCAATCCAACATTTCTCACTCCCTTTCCCCTTCTTAGAAACAGGGGACTGAGGAGCTCTAATAATGCAATTTTCTTTGATAAAATCAACAATGAGCAACATAAAACCTTCATACAAAAAGGGATTTCTATGGTTTTTCCTATAATTTTAAATTCCTTCTTCTAAGGACATCAATAGGTAAAATGGGAAGGACACCAACTACTGTGGTAAAAGTGATTAAGCAACACGAAATGGTTACCATACAACACTGTATATCTACCATCAAGAGTGAAGTATCACATCAGTGCCACTACAACCTCCTACTAGATGGGTTTTATCTTGGTCTTGTTATGGCCCCCGTAGTCCAATCTAACCATTTTAGCCCTTTCTCTATCACAAAGAAAATTTTGTCTAGTTGACTGCGAAATGTTCTTATCCTTGTAAAATTTTCCACCTTCCATTGACATACCCATGACTTCAGTGATAAAATATTCATTAATGGTAGTATCCCTACCAAAAAAACTCAACACATGACCATGCTATGCATCAACAAATTCCTTAGACACACTAGATTTAAAGCCATTTAGTCTCTCCATGAAGGGAGTGACACCACGTCTCTGTATAATTGCCTAGACATCTGCATTGGCTCTAATTTCATCACAAGACATAGGCTCCATTCAGAACCCATCCCCACCCATCATTGAATCACTTGTAGAAAGAAACCACAGGTGAAACAAACCAGGAGCAAGAGCAAGAAAAACACATAGAAAGTGTGTGAAGATACCTAGGGAAATACCCATAGATATAATGAGAAGGATGCTTAAACAACTTGGATGAGGAAGGCCAAAAATTCCAAAGAGCATCGGTTGTGCAAGAAGTCTAATCAAACAAAAAACTTCATGATACCCACACATTCCAAAAGCCAAGGAGGTGGGAAAAAAAAACAAACTAACTAAGATCATTATGAATAAGACTCCTTAAATCAATAGGAAGGACGTCATCCACATCCCATGACCTTGCCGATGTCAATCCATAATTATCCATCCAATCAATTATAACATTTGCCTCTCTATAGGCATGAGAGATATAAATTTCTTCAAAATCACCACTTAAGGAAATGGCATCCGATATAAGATTATTAATAGACCAAGATGGGGGAGATCCTTTTTTAAGGAAATTAACAATGTTTAACGAATCACCTTCTATCCATAGTCTAGAGATCCCCAAGTCTCTAGCCAGATGCTATGATAGGCTATTGCAACTTTAGGAAAGTGGTTTGTTTGGATTCCCAAAGGGAGTGCCACCCATGAAACAAATATACCATTGTAATCTCTCAACATTCCCCCACAACCAGTAGGACTCAGATTGCCTTTAGCTGAACCATCAAAGTTGATTTTGAACCATCTAGGAGGAGGGGGAAACCAGGTTACCCCAACCCTCTCAAGATTAGCCTTCTTCAAGGGTTTAGCAGTATCAAAGGAAAGTTTCCAATTGGTCACCACCATAGCATCATAATCTGAAACCAACACTATTCCAGGAATATCAATTTAATCCACCACAAACATCAAATTTTCCTTAATAGAAGAAACAATTTTGAAGAAAAGGGAGAGAAGAGAGAGGGAGGCATCCCTAATAATTCTGTTGTTCCTCTCCTTCCATAATCCCTAGAATATATGGAGTAGCATGAGTGACCAAATAAGCTTCAGACAAGGATTAGAAGAAGGAGCATGCCTTTGGAGCCACAATTCCTAAACTAAAGTAGGAAAAATCCACTCCACAAGCCACATATTGAGAAAAAGGGACCAAAATTCCTGAGTATAGTTGCAGCCAATAAACAAATGAGAGCTATCTTCCACATCCATTATACATAGGTATCATCTATTGGGCATGCAGAACCCCCGTTTCCACAAATTGTTAATAGTAAGAATCTTGTCTTGCACCATTAACCACAAAAAAATATTAATCTTGGGGATTAGTTGTGGAGACCAAACTAAGCACCAAGGTGGCTTGGGACCCAAACTCTCATTACATGACTTGAACACAGAGGCCATCAAGAAGGCCCCACTTAGGAGCCATTTCCAAATCACCTTATCCCTTTGAGGAGAGATAGGGATGTGAATTATAGAGAGCTCATTAAATAGATCCACCAACACATGGAACACCTCATGGATCTTCCTCCATTCCCCATTGAAAATATAGTTAGCCACATGAATCCCAAATTCATGAATACACAGGTCCCTCCAAGGGTTCACCCAATGAGAATCTTGCAAAGGATAATGCCCAAACCACCAATCATCCCAAAAGAGAATATCCTAGCCATCCTCCATTGACCAATGTAAACCAACAGAAATCACACCTCTAGATCTAGTCAATGAATTCCAGAAGAAGGATCCTAAAGGAGAGAAATCCTCATTTAAAAATTCCCAAAATTTATCCACCTGGGGAAGATATTTAGAAGCCAGAATCAAAACCCAATCCTTCTCAACATGAAGGAAATTCCAAAGCTGCTTGGCCACAAGATCCAAATTGAAAGGCTTAATTCTATGCAAACCCAAATCCCCTTGTCTTTTAGACCAGAACACCTCCTCCCATGAAAGAAGACTAAATATCTTTTTATCCTTCATACCTGACCAAATAAACCTTCTCTAGATACATTCAATTTTCTCCCAAAATTTACGAGGCATCTGAAAGAGGCTGAGAGCATATACTGGAAGATTCTGTAAAGGAGACTTGATAAGCACCACTTTTCCAACCCGACTGAGCAACATGCCTTTCCATCTAGCCAAATTCGCATTAAATTTATCAATCAATCCATTCCAAAAGGAGTTGTGAGAAAAATTAGCTCCAAACGCAACCCAAGGTAGGTAAATGAGAGAGAACCCACAACACATTGAAGGATACTAGCAATTATCTGCACCCTTCTTTTTGGAGTGTTGAAGAAGAAGATCGTGCTCTTTAGGAGGCTCACCAATTGACCCAACACCACCTCATACTTCTAAAGGGTCAGCTTAATAGTTCTTGCTTCCGTAATAGAAGCCTCACCCATAATCAAAGTGTCATCAACAAACTATTGATGCACATGAGAGGGCGAAGAAGAAGAGGGTCTCAAACCCTTTAGGGCAACCAAGGGAAGCTTTAATTGCAGCGAACTACCTAGATTTTTAGCAAGAATAATAAAAAGGAAGGGAGAAATTGGGTCCCCCTTTCACACCCCATGGAGCTTTTGAAGAAATACAAAGGAGAGCCATTCACAAGCATAGAAAATTAGACTGTAGAATGAGGCTCCTAACCAACTAAACAAAGGTATTCGAGAAGCTAAAAGCAAGGAGAATTTTATACAAGAAGGACCAGTAAATTCTGTCATAAGCTTTAACCAAATCTAGTTTCAACAAGAAGCCAAGCCTTTTTTTAACCATCAAGGAATGGATATTTTCATGCACAGTGATAATAGGGTTGAGAATTTTCCTTCCTACAACAAAGCGAATTTGGTTGGGAGAAATAATTAGAGGCAAAACCCTCTGTATCCTCACAACCAACACCTTAGAGAAGATATTATAAATTTAATTACATAAGCTAATTGGTCTGAACTCATTAAAGGCTGAGGCCCTTGGAATCAACACCAAGAAAGTATAATTCAATTCTTTAAGAAAGTTCTGATTGCCAAAAAATTCTTTAGTCGCATCCATAACATCCATAGATACAATTTTCTAGAACTCTTGAAAGAAGAACTTGGGGAACCCATTCGGGCCAGGAGCCTTATTACCAATAAAGGAGAAAAAATCACTCCTAACTTCCTCCACTGAGGGGATACCACACAATGTAAGGTTGAGATCCTTCGTCACCAGATGAGGAATGCCATCCAGTAAGAGATCCTGATGAACCAAGGACAAAATGAAATCATCAAACAAGATATTAGAGGAGAAAGCAATAGTCAAACATTGAATCTCTTCCTTATTCTCAATCACCCTCGCTTCCTGATGAATAGACTTAATTTGGTTGGAGGAACAATGCTTAAGCATGGTGAGATGAAGGAATTTAGTGTTCCTTTCGCCACAATTCTACCACATCACCCACAATCTTGATTTCTAGAATTATTCCTCCTTGGCCACAGTATTATGAAGACAAGATGCCATCACACTCTCATCATTAGCCAAAACAACATCATAACCCCTAGCTTGAATACTCTATTGAACAAGATCAAGATCAACCTTGATGTGAGATTTCTCATGGAAAATATGTCCAAAGGAGGCCTTATTCCAATTCCTCACATTGACCTTAACCACCTCCAACTTCTTTGCCACCATGTAGATGGTCAACCCATCCACTTGACTATCCCACCATGCAGTAAGCTTAGCTTAAAAATCTAGATAAGATGTACACATTTTTTCAAAATGGAAAGGGAAGGAGTGCCTTTGACCAACCACCTTAGCCAATAGGGAGATAGGAAAATGAACTGACCCCAACCTAGTCAAAGCAGATAGGGAGAAATAAAAATGAGCCAAACACTCATGAGAAGGAAGGGCCCTATCTAGTTTGACTTGGATTAAATAATCACCCATCCAATGGTTCGACCAGGTGTAAGAGGCACCATGCAAATCTACATCAAACAGAGCATTGTCATTAACAAAAGACATTAAGTCAAACTTTCTTTCATCATCAATCTGAGAGCCTCCCAATTTATCATAAGAACTCAGTGGATTATTAAAGTCTCCCATAACCAAACAATGATCAAAGGGGAAATTAGACTTGAAAGAACAAAAAATCCCCCAAAATTCTTTCAAGCACTTCTAACATTAGGCACATAAATATTAGAAGCAACCCAAGAGAAATCACTTAAAGTGTGATAAAAAGAGGTAGCAATATGATTAGAAATCCCAAAGACAGCCTTACCAACCACAACTTTCATATTCCAGAAAGTAGCCATTCCCCCTAAAGCACCATCTGCATGAAAACCATGAAGGCCACACTCCTTAAAGAGTCTTTTCTTAAGGAATTCCAACCTTTCCACAAGAATTTTTTGTTTCTTGAATCAAGACCACATTAGGTTTATGATCCCTCACTAGATTAGCAAGCAGATCCTATTTTTGAGGGTTATTTGACCCTTGAATATTCCAAGAAAGAATTTTCATTGAGGAGTTTGAGGTTCTCCCTTGGGACACATATCAAAAAGGGTTTTCTGGGATCCATCAACAATATCATCTTTACTTTCTTTCTCCCTACTCTGAAGCGAAGTGGGTCTCCCTGTTCCCCTTGGTTTTGACCCATAATTATCCTTTGACCAATTCCTAGTAGCCACCACTTGAGGTGAAAAATTCTTCTTCCTAATTCTAGTCTTGACCAAAGAAAAAGGAGGATCCTTAACTTGTTGTGAGCATGCCATCCCATAATCATTGATAGAAGAAGTGAGCACTAGATTGGATAAATCCCCCGAAGGGTCCTGCAAAATCGCCTCGAAACCACCCTTCTCCCTATTACTGGGAGAAGTCACTAACAAATACTGTTCCTTAAAATTCTCCACAGCCTCCACAGAATGAAGGTCCTTAAAAAATTCCACCACATCAACTACTTTAGAATCCCCCAAAATAGTAGAAGCCTCCACACCAACAACCACTTCCCCTTCCTCAACCAATTGAGCGTCCCTTGCAGGAACCTAAACATCCTGAGGGGAAACAACCTCAAAATTCACACCACTCAATAAACCCCCCTCCTTACCAGAGGTATCCAAAACCATATCCTTCGATATCTTCTAAAGGTTGATAGCCTCAACCCGAACCACAACACCAACATACGAAACATTTTGTTTCTCCCTCAATTCCACATGCGGTTGGGGTAGGACATGCTTTACCTTTGACATGCATTTATTTGCCCAATGACCAACCTTTGTACAATGGAAACAAGCAAAGGGAATGGATTCATACTCAATCGATTGGTTCCAACCTCCCAGCTTTGAGTTAATTGTCACCCTTTCAGGCAAGTTCGCAGATTGGTCAACAATCACACAAAACCAGGCATAAACTAACCTCTTCCTAGAGGCAGTTATTTGATCAATACAAATTAACTTACCAAACATATTAGCAATGCCAACAAACACTTTCTCATCCCAAAAATCTAAAGGTAAACTTGGCAATCTCACCCACATAGGGGCTGAAGAAAAAGAACAAGAACTGGGGTTAAAACCTGCCTCCCATTTCTTAAGAACCAAGGATGGATTATTGATTAACCATGATCCTCTTGTCAGAATGGCGACTATGTCCTCATTATAGGTGAAAGAGAACGAAGAAAAAACCTTTCGCCATTGCAACAACTTCCACCTGACCTTTTGTTCTCCAATGCTTAGAAGCAAGATTATGGACCAACTCAACATTAGGGTGAGGCCCCATAAATTTCCCAACCAAAGTAAGGTCCATCAAAACCAATTGGTTCTCAATAATGCAGTTAGGAACCAACATGAGTATTCTCCTGTAACTGAATTTTCCTGAAAGTTGATCAACACTGAAGAGCTCTTCCATTTAGGCTTAGCACCCAATAGACTAGACTAGCTTGGTCCATTTGATAAGACCTCCACATGCTTATTTCCATCGCCTTCAACACCTTTTCCAGGAATCTTGAGACAAGGGGAAGAGGAGTAGCTCACATTATGGCCTAGAGAGGCTCCCACACAAAGTTTGGGAGGTCCACCATCCAAGCCAAAAGAGTCCGAAACAAAAGACAAAAAGAGGACCCACCATCAAAGCCCATAGCCCCACTGTAGGTTGAAAAATCCTCACCGATAGTGATAGAAACACATGACCTACTGCCACTACTACCAAGGGGAGAACCAATATTTCTCGCCCTTGCAGAATTTTGAATGGACACCACCATGCAAGAAGAGTCTCCCATACACTCTCTATCATTCTACCTTTGTTATGTGTTTTGATTTTTGATAAATTGGAGATGATGCAAAGTGTTGGGGAATTTAGGATTTCCTTCCATGTTGACCCAATTTTTTATTTTTACTTTGTCTTCTCGTGCATTCTTCACATGGTCTGATATAGTAGGGGGTTGATGAAAGTTCATTTATATACTATTATTCTAATTATATATATATATATATATATATATATTTATGAGCAGCTATGGCACCAAAATATCAGATCGCCCCTATGTCTCTTGTTCATGCTATTTCTCTTTCACTCTTTTATCTTTCTCTCTTCTTTTCTTGAGTTGTCCCTTGTATGTGCACCAACATCACTTTCACAATGTTTCAATTTTTAGAAAATGCATTCGTTGCCAATGAATCTTTTCTCAAAAATTCTTGCAAACTTTTTCAAAGATTGCATTCTCAACTTGGACCCTTAGTGGAATATGTTTCCTTCATTATGGGTTCACAGAGAAAGAATTTAAGAACTTTCCTTTGAGGAGGGAGCAACTTTTCCTATAAGAGAAGCCTTGACCTTCCCCTCACGTGGGGGAATTTTCTTTGTTTTGAATTCCTTGATGAAGTTAACATCTTTTGAAAGGATTCCTTGATGATGAATTGATTTGAGAAAAAACCTCTCTTTAGCACTTTCAAATAGCACATCCCTTGAGTTGACCCCTCTTCTTTTGAAGGGTTCTTGAGGGACCCCTTTGAAATACTTCCAATTTTTTGACTATATGTGAGACTGTTTGCTTATTTTCCCACACGACTACTTTTTGTTTCTTGGCATGTTTTATGTGCAAATTAACATGTTGCTTTGTAGGTGCGCCTATGAAGCTGCTTTCCAGTATGACTCTGCGGAGTCCCTTTCATTATGATTCCTTCATGATAGAGAACTTGGGGGATGCCTTCTTGCAGGTCTGTGGGCCAATAAGGCACTTACTCCACTGGCCTTCCTTCATGAGAGATAACTTGGGGGTTGCCTCCTTGCAAGTCTATCTGACAGTAAGATGCTTACATCTTATGGGATTTGACCATCATTGGTCCGAGGGTCTTCAATGTAATTTTTTCAACTTCATAGTTCCATAGAGCTATGGAGTCCTTTTGTTTGAAACTCCTCAAGAGAGAGTACCTATGGAGTCCTTTACTTTCCCTATGCTTTTGAGTTTTCTAGATCATAGTATACTTCCTTGATGGTTCAGGTATACAATTATAACTCTTCGATCTACTTTACTGAACACTCATCAATACTTGTGCTCACTAAAGTGGGAGAAAAATTTTTAGGAGAAAATTTTCACCCCTGAAGCAAATTCCCCTTTCACATACCCTCACCTTAGAAAATCAAATCTAAAGGAAAAATTCCATGTAACCCACTTTCCTTCCATCCACTTGGAATTTTTCCTATGTTTCGGTGAGAGAATATTTGTATGGGACAAACACACGACACACAGATGTCTATGCAGTGTGCTGCCATCGTTTATGGATTCCTGAGTCTGAAGTTGGTAGAGGTGTTACACACCTGATTGGGTTCAAATTGTAACATCCCTCTTCGACCGAATGACTCAAAAATTCCTTATTCCTTCTCATCCCACCTTAAAAATGATCCATATTCACTTCACTTCATCCTCTACACATTCAATCACTCTCTCTTAGTATTTTCATTCAACTTCCTCACACTCTCAAAGAGTATTCCAACAATCCATTGTGAGCATTGTAGAAACATTGATACTCCATCAAATCCACATTTCAAGTGTGAGGAAACCATAGAAGTTGTGGGCTTGGAGTCTTGCAAGGACTCCCTTCATCACCACTACGACTGTGGTGACTTTGCTAAGTCCATACCTTGCATTCTCCCTTCATTGGCTAGTGAGCCTTTGGGTGGAGGTGGTAATGCTTCACTCCTATCCTTTATGATTAGATAGAGTAGCATAGTATTGTTTTGTAGTGTTCTACAATATTTCTTTCTACTTTCTTTATCAAATATTGTACTTCGTTGCTTTCTAGCTATCTATGGAGGTGGAAAGACCAAAATAGGGGTCTGACTGAGGTAGACCCCTATACAACCCCAACAATTTCCCCTCTTGCTTTTGTGTAGGTGAATTTGTTTGTGGAGCTAGCTGGTGAATAGGCACTTTTGTGAGATAATATTTGTCACCCTAACATTTATTTACTTGCTTTATCATCTCCACATCTACTTCTTGTATTTGATCATTCTATTTTTCCCATCAAAATCAACTAGCTAGGTTGTTAGTAGGTTTTTGACTGTTTTTACTATACTCTACATTTTCTAGCTATAAAAATTTTAACACGCTCGTGAGATGCCAGAGCACCACCCTATCATCCTGGAACTATGCTACCTTCCTTAGAAAGATAGCTGTATGAGGCACAATATTGTCTCCAAAAACTAGCTCGTCTAGCCTCAACTAGAATTTTGGCTCTGCAAAGTGACAAAAGTCCTACATAGTGCTCTTCATTCTTGATCCCATCCTTTGAGAGTGAGGTAAGTTAGGGAAAACCTCCACTCTCAACTCTCCATGAATTGGAGCCTTGATGTGGTTGGTCCCTGTCTCTTACAAGTACAAGATGTCATACTTACACAAGACTCTTTAGATGGTGATATTTTGTACTATCCTTTACAAGAGGGTGTTAAATCTATCTAATTCAAATCATTAGTTTTTTACATGATGACATTTATGTTAAGTGAAGATTTATTTGTTTCTTTCATTTCTTTTAAAGGATAATAATCAAGACCACTAATGTTTATCAGTTCAGGATGCACTAATGTTAAATTTGGCTTAGAGGAAAATTTTGTAATAGTGTTGATATTAAGTGAAGGCTTGCTTGTTTCTTTCGAGGGAGAGTTCCTTGTGTGAGGATCTACAGGGACATAGATACCTTTTTCTCTAACACCACATCCTTTTACACTATACCCAAGTTGTTTCATGAGTTCATAACCTTTTCCATAAAGCCTTTTCATTTCTTTTGGAGTTGGTGGTTGTTTATAATCAACTTCATCAAAGTTTTTTGTGTATTTTGTCTTTTGTTCTAAATTGGTTGAGGTGGATGCTTCCTAAGTGTCTTTTGAATTTACGATCTTGTATTTCCCATGGATAATGTGAAATCTAAGGAAGCCCAATCATCTTCTAATAGTTTCATGACTTGCTTAATATGTTTTTTTTTTCTTTCTCTTGCACATGTTTCACTTGTGTAGTTGGTGTCAGTGTCTTCAAAGGATTTTCCTTATTTTTCTCAATGTTCAAACAACTTTTTGGTTCAAGGTCAATGTCGATTGTATACACTTTTTTGTTGTAGACATGTACTTCATTTTATGATGAAGAATAGAAGGAACTGCTTGCATTTCATGAATCCATGGTCTACATAAAAGAAGGTTATATGAAATTTCATGAGGCATAACATGGATAAGGGTTTGTAATGTATCCTTCCAAGAAAAGTGACCACACTGAGTGGTTGCTTTCTTACATTGTAAAATCCTCAAATTGATAAAGAGGCAGGTTGAAATTTTGATTTATCCATGCCAAGTCTATCCAAAAGGGTCACACTACACACATTAAGGGCATGACCATTTTCAAAAAGAGTTCTTTTTATTACTCACCCATCATAGTTAGCTATTGTCATGAAAGTGTCATTTTCTTTTTTCACTTCGAAATGAGGGAGCTCACTTTGGTGGAAAAAAATGTAAACATTCACTTCTTGAATCATGGATGCTATGTCATTTGGTTGTACATTTGGAGGGGTAGGAACTTGTTGTAAGGAACTTTGAAATGTGTTATGATAATGAGGGGATGCTTGAATAAGGTCCCATAATGATATTTTAATAGGAGTGTTCTTAAGTTCAACAAGGTCATACTCCTTTCCACTTTGTGAAGGAAAACGAGGAGGACCAGGTAAGATAAGGTTATACAGTGGGAGGGGTGTTGAAGGTATTTATCTTGGTTGCAAATTGTTTCTAGTGTTATATGTATGAGCATTGGTATTATAACTTAGCTACTGCAAAATTTTTTTCTTAGGTGGGTAAAGGATAAGTTCGGGTTTCTTTTAATTTTGTGGTCGTTGTGAATATGGATAGAGAATTAGAGGAAACTTAGCATGTCCCGCAGTGTATGTAGGAAGTCCATTAATCAAGGGGGATCTAGTGGAAATTTGTGCATCAAATACCTCAGTGATTTTGATTTGATTTCTTTCTAATGAAGGGGGGTCTAGTTTCATCTTTTCACCATAATCCAAGGAAGTCACATCACTATTGTTGTAATTTTATTGCACCAATATATCCTCCCTAGGAGGAAATTTTTTAGGAGAACTAAAAACTAGATGTTCATGACATTCAAAGGTTGGTTCTTCTAAAATAACTTCATCACAAGGGAGTTATCAATGGTTGTATTGTATTGTTTATCAATGATGACATTCTCTTCAATAATTTTTTCCCTAGGGGAAGAGAGACAAATAAGATTCTCGCGACTTTCATCAATTCAATTTTCTAACATCAAAGTATCTTCTTAAAAATTAGGAGAGATACTAGGAGAAGAACAAATGTGATTGCCATGATTTTCCATAATTTCATTCCTTTGTCCTAAAATTTCTTCCAAAATAGGATAGGTAGGGGAAGAAACATATAGAGGATTGTGATAGATCTTAAATATTTGATTATCTAACACCAACATATCCTCATCATTTATAAAATTATCACAAGAGTGGAAGATGTTGGGAGATGAATGTAGACTAGCTGAAGTGTTACGTAGGTAGGTTTCAATGGTCTCTTGTTGTGTTATGTGATTATCATGATTACCTATGGTTGTGTGTTTTTGTTCAGTAATGTCTTGCCTGATAGGAGTGGTAAGAGGAGAGAAACAACTAAGGTTATCAAAACTCTCATTGATTGGTTCTTCCAATACTGAAATATCTTGCATTTCATGAACCCATAGGGTATCTAGGAGGTCCATTAATCAAGGGGGATCTAGTGGAAATTTGTGCATCAAATACCTCAGTGATTTTGATTTGATTTCTTTCTAATGAAGGGGGGTCTAGTTTCATCTTTTCACCATAATCCAAGGAAGTCACATCACTATTGTTGTCATTTTCTTGCACCAAGATATCCTCCCTAGGAGGAAAGTTTTTAGAACTAAAAACTAGATGTTCATGACATTCAAAGGTTGGTTCTTCTAAAATAACTTCATCACAAGGGAGTTATCAATGGTTGTATTGTATTGTTTATCAATGATGACATTCTCTTCAATAATTTTTTCCCTAGGGGAAGAGAGACAGATAAGATTCTTGTGACTTTCATCAATTCGATTTTCTAACATCAAAATCTTCTTAAAAATTAGGAGAGATACTAGGAGAAGAACAAATGTGATTGCCACGATTGTCCTTAATTTAATTCCTTTGTCCTGAAATTTCCTCCAAAATAGGATAGGTAGGGGAAGAAACATACAAAGGATTGTGATAGATCTTAAAGATTTGATTATCTAACACCAACATATCCTCATCATTTATAAAATTATCACAAGAGTGGAAGATGTTGGGAGATGAATGTAGACTAGTTGAAGTGTTACGTAGGTAGGTTTCAATGGTCTCTTGTTGTGTTATGTGATTGTCATGATTACCTATGGTTGTGTGTTTTTGTTCAGTAATGTCTTGCCTAATAGGAGTGGTAAGAGGAGAGAAACAACTAAGGTTCTCAAAACTCTCATTGATTGGTTCTTCCAATACTGAAATATCTTCTTCACAAGTAGGAGAGATATTAGGAGAAGAACAAATATGATTGTTATGATTACCCAATGTTGTATTCTCTTTAACTAGACTAATCTTACTCATAGGAGGGATACTAGGAGAGGGATCAATTACGAACAAAAAGAGAGGGTGAGGACTTCATATTCATATGCACATAACAAAAATTTCTTACAATACACAACAAGATTTAAAAATAGAACATGAAGTACGATAACTATATATTTTTGCAATGAAAACATGATGTAATAATTGTCCTAGAAATTTGAAATGCAACAATGATAAAGAAAACATGCAAAAGGATAATGCAATTTTCAGCTTTAGAACATGATAATTGATTGATTATGCTATGTAACAATTTGAAAATGAAATATTGTAAATGCCATTTTTGAAATTAAGCAATGCATGAAATGAACTAATTTAAGATAGATCTAATGAAATGCATGTAACATAAACTCAACAAACTGAAACAGTTATTCAATGACATCAAACAAAAGTACAAAAATGATGTTTTTAATGCTGTAAATGGTAGTTTCAGGTTTGATTTGGGACTAATTCTCCTAGAGCGGAATATGATTCCTAGTTAGGGTTTTTAAAAGGGTCAAATGGTGAAAAATGCACAACACAAAATTCCCAAAAAGTAGGAAAAACAACCTGTACTGGAACTAAATTTCCTAGAGGGGTGTATGAGTCCTAGATTAGGGTTTTCGCACAAATTTCAAAAAATTCTAAGTGAATGTTATGTTTTCTTGTTTCTATGATGTTTATACTAAGTGAAATTATATTTTTGAAATGAAATTCAATGATGCAAGATGCAAAAATTCATCCTATATGCACTTTCACTAATGTAAGATCTAGAAACCCTAGATGCACATTAACTAATGCAAGACCTAATGCAAAGCTAATGCAAGCTAGATCTAGGACTATGATGCACTCCAAATAAAAAAAAAAGTGTTCTAAAGGCTAGGCTCACCAAAATGAAACAAAGAAAATAGGTTTTCCACCTTTTTGGGAGGTGGAACAAAAAATAAGTGTTTAGGGACCTAGATCAATTCTCTTCAAGTTTCATTCAAGGAAACCCTAGAGATATCAATCTAAGGATGTAAAGGGGGAAAGAGATCTCTAAGAATGTTTCCTAGGGTGTGATTTAAGATAAAAGGGGGTTCACCACCAAGAAAAGGCTTGGAAAGACAAGTAATGAAAGTATCATGCAAACTTCACTAAATGACCTAGGAAAGAAAACTGAAAATTAGAATAGTAAATTGGGAATGGAGGAATACCTGAAAGAAAGATGTGGTAAGAAAAAGCTCCAAAAACCTAATTTTTTTTGCTTGAGGCTCACTAGGACTCATACGCTAGTCTGGGCGATTTAGTCCTAGACTAGGGTTTCCATGTAGAAACTGGAATTTGGCAGTGACAAGTCTAGATCTACTAAAATCTAGAAAAAGGCAGAGGGTCCTCATATGACACAATTGGTGATTTAGTCCTAGTGTTAGGGTTTGGATAAAATTTTGGTATTCTCTGGTGATTTCCTGTAGCTTTTCTCCTACCAAATCTCTAGATCTGAAACCCTATATTCTAGCTTGTAGGTGACTTTTTGTGAAGATGACATCCTTGTGACAACTTGAAAACTTTCTTCAATCTTGAAACTTAGTCTTCAAAGGATCTTCAAGTCTCAAAACACCTAGATCTACAATCACATATGTAGACAGAGAGAAAAACTTGTTGTTTTGTTAGTGGATAGGGGTTTGCCTTGGTGAAACCCCATTTAGGTAATTAAACCTTATGATGAAACAATGAAAAATGAACATAAAATATGAAACATGAACAATGATACCTTGAATGATGTCTTGAAATGTAAAGAAACAATCTAACATGAAGTGACCATGAAGAATGTAGATCTTGATCTTGAATTAAATGTAGGACAATGCTTAATCTTGGATCTTGAATGCTACATCACAACACAAGCTCAACAACATGTTTGATTCACTATTCCTTTGACATGATGATGGATCTTGAATTGCTGCAATAAATGATGAAGAAATCTACCCTTGAATGCCTTAGAAATGCTCTTGAATATTCTATGAAGCTCTTGTGAAGTCTTAGGATATTTGACTCTTGATTTCTTAAGTTGATACCATGAATACTTAGGTGAAATAATGATTTGAAACCTTGTTTATATAAGCATTCCATCTAACTTATCATTTATTAAATTCCAAATGCTGAAATTCATGAAATTTAAATTCAAAACCTTGATTTTTTGCTCAAAACCCCAAAAAGGGGCCAAATGGGACTCATACACCACTTGTGGCATATAGGTCCCATCTGGGTGGGACTTATACACCCAAGGTGGCATATGGGTCCCACCAGGCCTTTTTGGGCAGAGTAAATGTTGAGGAGTTAAGATATTAAGTATATTTGTTGATTATGTTAGGATCTCAGTTGAAATAAGCTTTGCGATGCATAATAAAGTGTATTAGGGGTCTATTAATGATGATATGAAGGTCATAGATGAAAGAGGTCCCAAAAATTAATGTGAAGGTATAAATATTAGATACACTTTACAACACTAAATTACGGAAAAATTATGTCTATTTAGCTTAAACGGGCCCTAAACCTAATGTGAATTTATAAAACACATTACAACACTAGATCAAGGGAACATTAGGTCTATTTTAATGTTAATGATTCACAAGTTAAGTGTGAAATTGTAGAGGGATACATTTTTCTACATTACAATCCTTTAGATTATATATGTCACCATTTGTCTTAGATCCTTTTTCCATCAATTTTCTTGACTTTCCTTTTTTGATTTCACATCCTCTTTCATTGAATATGAGATTGTAACCCTTTTTGCACATCTCAATGACACTAAGAAGATTGTGCTTGAGACCTTTAACATAAAGAACATCTTCTTTCTTATGCTTTCCATCAATACTTATTATACTTTTTCTACAAAATTTTATTGAAGTATCATCTCCAAACTTGACCATGCGTCCATTCCACTTCACAAACTTGATAAACTTGCTTCTATCCCTTGTCATGTGGTTGGAACAATCAATTTCAATCACCCAAGAGTTTGACACATATTTTGCATGAAAAACAATCCACACAACCCTTGAATCTTTAGTTTCATCTTTAGTCTTCTTGGTAGCCATGAACATGATTTTATCCTCATTATTTGGACCACTAGATTCCTCATCCTTTGAAGAGAAAGAATCTTCCTTGGAGTAGAGACTCTTTTTATACTTATTTCTTCTAGAATCTTTGTTTCTCTAAATTCCAAATCTTTTAAGGGACATTTAGAAGAAAAATGACTAGGCTCTCCACACTTAAAAATTTGAAAGGTAGCTTACCTTTGTACTTGCTGGTACCCCTGTTCAACTTCCTTACAAAGTTTGATTCTTCTTCATCAGTGTCACTAATTTGATTAGATACTTCATAATACTCCTTCTTACTAGCTTTGAAAGTTGCTTCCTTCTTTGGAGCACCTTTGTCAAACTATCTAATTTCATAGGTAGTGAGAGCACCATATAATTGATCCATTAAAAATTTATATCTAAATTTCTACCTTCATTAATAGAAGATATTTTAGGATTATAAGCTTTAGGAAGAGATATTAGTACCTTTTTAACCACCATCGATTCTTCCAGTTCTTCACCAATTCCTCTGATTGTATTGAGCATTTCATCTACCCAGAGCAAATATCCTGCAATATCTTCATCCTTTGTCATTTTTTTAGGTTCTCAAACTTGCCTATGTAAATCTGCAACTTGTCTCATTTTACTTTAATGTCCCCTTCATAGATTCCACTAAGCTTTTCCCATACCTCTTTTTCTAACTTGCAATGCATTACTTTTACAAGTTTAGAGTCTGATAGCCCACTCAAGATAACATTCTTAGCCTTTCAATCATTCTCATAGGCATTAATCTTTGTCAGATCAATTGGAGGAGGAACAATATAACCATCCTTGAATGCTTAGCAAACATCAAAACCGAACGAGGTTAGATATGTTTCCATCCTAAATCACCAAAAAGTAAAATTTGTTCTTTTAGACACCTAAAAATGTCTTGATCATGTTACACACTGAGATTTTGATTATTAACAAAATTTTACCTAATTCACCCTATTTTCATCTATTTAATTGCATAATGCCAATTTTTTAGTTAAATTCACTATTTTCCTCTATTAATTGAATAATTAATATTATTTGATTAATTCACCTCTTTCATAGTAATTTTCATTGCACTTGATTAAATAATGTAAATTATTTAATTAAATCTCCTAAGTCTTCTAATTTGATTAAATAATGCAAATTGTTTAAATGAATGTCATAAATCCCACTTTGATTAAATGATTTCTAATTGTTTAATTAAAGATCTTAATTCCATCCACTTGCACAATTAAATAATTTCTTAATTATTTAATTGACTAATTTCTTCCAATCCTCCAATCATTCAAAGAATATTCTCATGGAATATTCCTCTAATTTGAATTCAAATATTTCTCTCCACATGGAAATATCTCCCACATGATCCTAAAATCATGGTATTTACATTTGTCTCAAGAAATTTGGGCCCTTGATTAATATCATTGATCCATGCCATTGAGCAATCTCAATCCTTGATTTCATCATTGATCCATGTCATTTCCTCTCATTCAATTCCATCCTTTGATTAGCCAATTTGATCTTAGCAATTGATTCCTTCAAAAAGTCTATAAATAGTATTCATTTTACATGAATTCTTATTCACAAGAATTCAAGCAACTAGACTATACTAAAATTTACACTCACCTTTGAGATCAATTACCTTTTGTAAATCACCATTGCTACCAATTCATCAAATTCATCAAGCTTTGTAGCATCAACATGGATTAGGCTTGGGACTAAGCATTCCACATCAGATCCAATGCTAATCCCCCAATGGGATGATGTTTTCATTTCTTAATTAGGATTTTATATTGAATTAGCTTTGATATTTCATATTTTCCTTAATATTTGTTAATATTTGCAAGAATTTCATTGGTAAATGGATTAATTAGATTAATTTCTTTGTTTCTTAGTTGGTTCCTAGCTTAATTGATCTAACTAAATTTCCATGTTCATAGTTTCATCAAACTTGGGCACCTTTTGAGACCCTTATTCTTATTAGGTCATCAAATCTAGAAACTATAGGGCTTATATTATTTTTATCATTTTTTCCTTTTGATTGAGTAATCAAATCAAGTCATTGCAAAATGTTGTATTTATCTTGGAGACTAGCTCTATTTTGGAATTTTGATTTTAAATAATTTTTGATTATTTTTTTATATAATTTTATTGATTGCACTAAATTATGGGTTATATGCCTACTTTATTTTAAATTATAACATTTTCAAGTGGTTAAAATGATCCTATTTATTTTTGGAGAATATAGTCAAATCATTGAAATAAATCATGATTATCTTATTGATGATATCTTTGAAATAAATATCAATATATGTTTGAAATCTAGCCCCTAAATTATAAAATAAAATAATTTTTGTAGGAAATGTTGCCCCATTTCATAGTGAATAATTTATTATTTTGGTCTTCTTCATTGAAAAATTATATCAACTTGAATCTAAAAGACCATCCAACATTAAAAATATATATGATCCTTGTACTTTTTATAAAATTTGATCTATTGAAGGAAATGGGTGGTGATCTTTCGAAAGGTTCTATTTAAATCTTTAAATAATCTTGAAATTCCTCTTCCTAACACTTGTACAATATTAAATACTTAAGTTGGATGTTTAATGGGGTATATTATCTATGATTTGACTAAATTTGATGACTCTTGCTTCATTAATAGTTTTATTTTTGGATTAGATGTTATTTACTTTCTCCTTACTAATTTTATCTAAAATTTAAGATCAATCAAGTAAAATACATTATTTTCTTACTATATGCTCTTGATCCATCATAATGCTAGGCCATGGCCTATTCATACTTGGTAAAGAAGTTGAAAAGTTATTTCTTCTCTTCAATAGTGCATTCTTGGCAAATTTTATTACTTTCCTTGGGGAGGCCGTAACATATCTATAATTCTTCTTTATTTCTTCTATATTTATTTTGTCTTTGTAGGAGTCACTTAGAGAAACATTCTCACTAGGGTGATTGTTCATCTTGGTAATTTGTTTCCCTTTAGTTCTAGGATTTGATCTCTTTATTGTTCTTTAATTTTTGGAGATAATTCAACTAAAAAATGACCCATTGTTAAATGAAATAAATAAAATTTTAAATATTTTAAAATACCATCCATTTATATTCTTGATATATCATAGAAAACATAATTATCAGTTTGATGCCATCCCTTTTTTATCAATGATTAATCAAATAGATCATACTTTGAGCCATTTAAGGCCATTATATGTTCTTTTTGTATTCCACTCTTGGGGAATAGCTTAGTAATTCAAAACATTGAAACATTCCAGAATATCTCAAATGTGGTGTTTTTATGCTTTCATTAGGGAGTATTTTTTATGTATTATGATCTTACATGTTCAATCACCATAAACTTACAAAATTTAATACATTTATTCTAAACATAAAAGAAGTCATAGACCAATATCTCATACTTGGCTACTTTATTAGCATATTGACTTATCATTAGTATGATTATTGGTATTTTATTCTTATGTTGAGATTAATGATATGGTGGCCTTGGTTTAATTGACTTATCATTAGTATGATTATTATTATTTCATCCTTATGTTGAGATTAATGATATGGTGGCCTTGGCTCTAATTCTATAATTAGCTCTATCAAAATGCTACTTCCATATTTTTGTGTTGTCAATATCATCCTTCATGATTTTAGGATAAGTGGGGCTTCCCTATGGATGATATCTATTTCCAAATTGATTTTTTCAAATAGTCTAGGAATGTCACCACCATAATTATTTATATTTTCAACCATTTATTATGTTCATCATTCAAACTTCATCCAATAGTGTGAATTTATTCATAGACATCTAGAGAAGAAAGTTTGTGCTCTATTTAAGAATAATGGCTGAACACTACTAAAATCAATAACTTATTTCAATATTATGCATGTTTAAAGGCTCAAAGGGAATTTTAATCTTTTCCCCATATTTGGTTTTTAGGAAAATATGGCTATAATCTAATGATGAGCAACCTCTAACATTTTTTGTGAAGAATCAAGAATGAAGGCATAGACCAAAGGTAGAAGGAAGATTAACTATGGATACATATTGGAGGATATAAACATTGGGGAAAGTATAGAGATATGGGAGGAGGTCCCTTACCAATCCTAATGTATTAACACGAGTTTCATCCTATCACATTGCTCCCTTGGTGGTAGGTTCATAAGATAGCTCTAATGCATCAAAAAAATTCTAGGCATGATAGAGATAATCCACCATAGAGTTGTGGATACATTTTTATTGTAAACTAGATTCAAGTTTAATAGTTTGTTTATACTTTCTTACCTTATTACCTTCAATATATAAATAGTAGGTGGGTTCAACATGCCTTCCAACACATCTATAGTTTTATTTTTTTTCCTAATGAATTTTTCTTCTTCAAGGTTCCCCCCCCCAAAAAATATATATTTTTTAGATAGAGAGAGCTTCCAAAACTGGAACACTAACTACATACTTCTTTAATTTTTAACAATATTGAATGTGCTAACATCCATGGTTTGATTTTTTTTATTTCCTAATAATTTTTTCTTCTTCAAGGTTCCCCCAACAATTTCTTTCTCTTTGGGATAGATAAAGCTTCCAAAAGTGTCCCACGAACTATATAGTTCTTTAATTTTTCAACAATATTGAATGAGCTAACTAATTGCACTAGTTTCCTCACATTAGGTGTCCATTATACCCTTGGACTCTTAGTTGAGTGATAGGCAATCCAAAATTACTTTAGAGGAGAATTTAGTGGTTTATTTTTCCCAAGATCATTAATATTGACAATGATTGGGGACACAACCTAGGAAATGAATGCAATTGGAACACCAAAAAGGGGAACTTCCTCTTCTTTTTTAATTTCATGGCACTAACATTTTTCCTTTGGTTAACTCTTATACTTTTTTCTTCTTAGCTCTAGTAATATAATTATATCAAAGTTTAGATCTTTCAAAATTTGACACTAGTTGGTTTAGTGCATCATCTTCACACTTCTCTTAGGTCACTAAATTTTACTCATGAGTATATGATTGTAGACCCATTCAAATATTTCACATTTTTCCATTTTGGTTATTATTTTGATTTTATCTAGGAACAGGGAAAACCTATTTAAATGACAACTCTAAAGGTTTGCATTGGGAGTGTAGGGAGTTGAAAATAGAATAACATCATAGGTTATGTTACTTGGTATAGTTATTTTACATAAACTTATATTATGTTGGTTTAGTAGGTAATTTCCTTAAGAGGATGTTCAAAAAGAACCGATTTGTTTTGGGATTGATTATGACATATATTGTTTGGAATGTAGGACTATACTAGTAATCATGATTATTTTGGGAGGTATTCTTATAGCCTTGATTTCTATGGGAATTATACTATTATATTTGGGGCATTGATTATTTGAGAATGTAGGCCATTTAATATTCTACTATCCTCTAAGAGTGGTGACCTCATTAGAAATATTTCTAATTTTTTTTTTCCTCTCATAATTTCCTTTTTGGGATTAGTGATTTAACAAAATGGTATTTTGGTGCTAGCAATAGTGTTAAATTTGGAATGGGATTCATGGATAGTTGGTACTTTGTAGGTCATGCGCTAGAAGAAGTTTAGTATGGAGGTTATATGTTTGAGTATAAGGACATAAAGGTATTATTCCATCGCTTCTATTTAAATAAAACTAATTTTAGTACTGATGATTATATCAAAAGTATTTATAAGAGTCTTTCCTAGTTTTAACTTAACCATCATGAAAATATCATAATTTATTTTTTTAGATACAAATATAAGTCATACTTGATTATAAGTGAACCTCAATTGGGTTTGTAATGTGTTTTAGAATCTATTGTTGAAATCATCCAACATCTCCATTGGAGTCCTTTTGATAATTATAATTTTTTCTAGTAGTGATGTAGGATTTCTTTTCACTTTGAGCTTATTGATTGAGTCTTAACCCAATTAGCCTCAATCACTAATTGAAAGAGGAGCCATGGAATAGTACTAGTCAAGAGCTCTATCTTTGAATGACATGGATAGGAGTCTTAAAGGAATTCTTTCCTTAGATTTTTTTTGTACCACATAATGAGTTACTATATTATTAAGTGTATATAAATGAATAAATATTAACTAATTAAATATGGGAGAGAGCACAAGGAAAAATCTACAATAATACCTCTTGCAACTAGAAGAATATGAGGTATGAGAGGACCTTTGGTACTCTATGTAGGGAAAATATTTGGTTGTGGTTGAGAAACCGTGATGGATTTTACTTGTATAAGGTCTAAAATGTGATTGAGTTATAGGTCATGATCTTCTCCTTGGATAAGGATAAGAGGTTATAGTAGATTATGTTGAGTGGACTTAGTTTTAGAATAAATGGATATTATAGGCATTATAGGCTTCCAGGTTGTCTCAAAAAAAATTACTCGGTGATAAAAAATATTCAAGAAGTATAATACCAAAATCTCATTAAAACTTGGTCAATGATAGGATTAAATTTCTGTTGGGTATACAAACATTGTTGATGGTATAAATATCTTGCTTAGGACAAATTTTCCATGTAGAACCACCAAGAATGGAAAGATAAATAGATGTGAGACCTAATATATAAATAAATCTCTAAGATTGTAAGGATAAATCCTTATCTATTCTTCGTAATCCTAGTTGTAAGAATGAGAAGGGACAAAGATGTAAAAAAAATAAAAAATAAAATAAAAAGGCTTGTTTCAAATATATTTCTTCTTGTAGCTAAAGAAAATATTTGCAACACATAATACAATACTCAATAGGAATTAGAAGAGATAAAACACACATACATAAAAAATCATACACATAAATAAAATTAATAAATTCTAGAGTAACAAATTCTTGTATTAATACTTATGATAGTAGTGAACAATTACATACAATGTAATATAGTTGATCTTGGATAGATACATGAAAGTTCCTATGTTTCATTATAAGAAGGTGAAATAATGCTCTACATACAAGACTCAAAAATTTATTTTCATAAAGCATCATATCCTTGAAAATGGGGATACATTTCATATATAAAGACATTCCAACCCACAATATTGTTTTTCTCTTAAATATTTGAATTTCAAGTCCTGATAATTATGGGAGAGAAGATTCACTTGTGAACTTGGTAGGAAGTGAGAAAATAAAGGAAATGGGTATAAATTCCACTACTAGTGGTTGGGCCACATTGGAGAAAAGTATTGGGCAATTATTATTGAATTACAACCCTTTATGACTTTTTAGGTCATTCTTGGGTAGGTGAACCATCAAGTCTCAAATGATGTAGGGTTGGTAACTACATATAAATGTAAGATGGTACCATAGTTGAATTTCTAAATTTGAATAGCTAAGGCTCGCACCCAATGCAACATCGACGTATAGAAATGCTTAGGATTTCAAGAAAATATTATGATCATTGAATTGAACCACCAAGTGTCATCATAATTAAGGAACATTAGAAAATAGTTCAACATCTTATAAGATGTTAAATGGATTTGATTATGGTAGATCAAATAGATTATGTTGTTTCTAGGAAAATGGTTTATTCCTTTTATAACTCTCAAGAGAACACCATGTGGTATCCGGTAGGGGAATGCATAGGGAAAAATATTCATTCTGACTAGCAAAGAGCCCCACCACTAATGACCTTAGTGAAATAGAAAATAGTTCCAAAAAATAATACAGACATATGTTAGGGCTCAAGATTTAAATATCATAATGTTTCATCTATAACCCCCATGCATTATCAAATAAATTTGACATGTCATCATTGAATCACATGCACACTCATTGGTACTTATATTTTAATGCATTGATCTTTTGTGCATCACCAAACAACCAAATTTGAAGGGGAAATATCTCACATCTATCCCATTTGTAAACTACTTACAATAGAATGAACATGATGGAAGAAGATCTAACACCTATAGATAAAAATATTTTCTTCTTATAGAGAAGAATTATTTACAATGTAGATGATCCAATTAAGCATTATAACTTTCCAAAGGGGCCACCTTCCAATTTACAATTTCAATAATAAAAAAAAAACTACCAATAAAAAAGTGAACAATCCATTAAGATCCCAAACCTTGAAATTTAGTAAAGCTAATTGTAAAAAAAATAATTTGCTAGAAAACTATTATAAAATCTTTAAAGAAAATAAACATGTTGAATACAAGAAAAATAAATCATAGAATGCTTTACAAAAACCAAAGATAGATTTTAAAAGAAGATATTATATATTTATGTGGTTCATCTGAATTCATGCCAATAGATAGATTGTACAAAAAAAACTAGTGTGATTTCAAATAAACTACCTAAACAAATAAAAGATTAGAATGTACTGTTTTATCTTCAATAACTTAAACAATAATTGTGCACCGATTAAATGTGTTGAAACACTGGAGCACATCGATTATCTGTGCAGCCTTTAATCATTTAACACACCCACTAGAATGCATTGTGGTGTTTAAACCATTTAACACACTGATTGTTTAAGCCCTTCCACAAATCCCACACTCAAAATGACCTGTGCATTCCTTTACACTGGGAACTCATCCTCAGCCTCAACATAGAAATTTGGCTCCTCAGGCTTCTCTATCTTGGGCATTTCATCGTCCGAGTCATGGGAACTCATGGCCTTGGTCTTAGGAAACTCTCTCCTTGTATTTGGGTTATTCTGAGCAGCTTCACTATTATTATCTTCACTAGCATCATCTGCTGAGGTAGCAAAAGAGCGACATGATTCAAATTCTTGGCTTTGAAAAGAATAGAAGCTCTCTTTCTCAACAAGTTCCGCTGCTAACTTTCTTCTCTTGTATCTGCGCCAGGCTGCTTGTATAAAGCAGGCTGACCACGTCCTCCACTGATTAGAATGTAACCGAAATGTATGTTTGAGTTTCTTGCTGTGCAAATGCCTGAATTGGTTTGCAACAAAACTTAGATCTTCAGCCCGCAATGCAAATCCTTCTACTTCCACCAATGCTTTAACTGTCCTCGTTGATGATGGTAAGTTTAAACTGGGTTTTGTAAACAATGCCCAAGTGAGCAGTTCCTCACCACAGAAGTCACCAGGACCCAATGTAATTGAATTGAAGAAGCCAGCTCTACCTCCATCCGTTGTTGCACTGTTTAAGTAACCACGGATGATAAAGAACATTTCATTCACAGGATCTCCTTCCCGTACAATGTACGTTCCTTCAGTGCTAAGAGCAGGTGTTAGCCTTTCCAACATAGCATCAATAAGCTGATCATCCATTTGTGAGAAGAAAGGGACCTGCATATATTAAGAGTCTAATAAGAATATCTCCTTTTTTATATCAAGCTAAGAAAAAATTGCAAACAATAAGTTAAAATATCTAGCTGTAATGCTAAGCCAACCAGCACGTTTTTAACAACCTATTGAGAGTTGGAATATGGTTCCTGTTTCCATCTCTGTTTTCTATGTAAAATCCTTCTGGATTCACTTGAAAATGCATAATATATATCAACAGACTGTTGATAGAAAAATTAGAACTCAAAAGCACACAGAGAAATATATCTATATATAGATGGAAATGTTGAAAAAGGCTTCTCTTGCTGCTGCGATCTTCTGCTGTTGCTCTACTACCTCCAGCTTCTTGTTACATATTACATACATTAAAGTACATTTAAAAAAAGGGTTATGCAGCAAGTTTTTAATATTCTAGAGGCTTCTATTTACATGGAACTTTTCAGAAATCTATGTTAAATTATAGACTGTCTATTGCCAATAAATATGGTTATACAAAAGAAAATGTAGAAGGCAAGAGTTTGTTTCTAAAAGGCAAGAGTTTATATAACCCATAAAATACCTGGTTATTTCTGTAGAATCAGTTTCCCCACTTGTTTAACTGTTATGTAGGTTACAAACCATTGGTTGCATATTATGAATCCAGCTTTCAGATCTTACCTGAAGTACAAGGTTCAGGCACAAATGACGCTTTATTTCACGTCGAAGGTCCATGGGTAAGCTCCGCAGAATTGTCTCTTCGTCAACCCCTCGAGTAGCGACCCATTTGTACTGATCGTACCGACGAATACGATCGCGAAGATCTTGAGGCAGGTGACGGTGTTCCATAAACTCCTCTGTATCACTTCTGTTTACTCTCCAATCTTCAATCCTAACTTTTAGAGACTGCAATAATGTCTGTAGGAGAGAGCATATTCAATTACAATAATGAAACGCATTCTACTCAGCCTAGAATGGAAAAATATATCAACGATGGAGAAAGTAGCTTTACCTGCAAATTTGCAAGCACATGTGCAAATAATATTAAACCCAATGTGCCATCAATGATTGCAAATATGTTCTCCCCACCGAAAGTGCTGGTTGCAAGATTTTGCCCCAGTGAACTGCATGAACACAATTACATCCTCCATCTCATTATACAACACAATATCATTAAATGACTAAAACAAAAACAGAGGAGAGAGGAGGATCCGGATCGTCCGACTTTTCCCATGACTTTCACCAATGCAGATTTTTAAATTGTTTAGCTTTCTATATCATTGTCTATCAAATCAATCAAATTTTACAATTTGAAAATATATGGTAGAAAAAGAGCTCTAAAAGCTGGTTCTCACTTGTGATTATTAGAAAGCTGAAATCCAGAACGCTGATAATGTTAACCCAAGGTTCATACGACTAGTTATATTAACAGAATAATAAGATGAATTTTCTAGTTTAGGTACTGATATTGACAAAATAGTTAAGAAACCCTTCTCCCATGATTAAAACTTACTTAATAGAAGAGCCCTTCTCTAAAAGTTATCAGAATTTTAAAATTCTCAGGTTTGGAGGATATGGTGATTGGTCGCGGCTGGGTGTTTGCTTATAAACTGTTGATAAAAGATTGCAGACAAATGAACAATAGAAGTAGCAGAAAATTAATTCAGAATTGAAAAACAAACACAAGCAAGAAACACACAAAATTTTATAGTGGTTTGTCAGTATGGTTACATCCACTTTCAAAGCAGGGGAAAGTCTTTTATTAATCTCTATTTTTACAATACATCAAACACACAACAACAACAATCAATAATTCCATACATACATCCAAAACCATATTCACTTCCTTCAAGAACCGTTCGAATGAAACAGCCTTCAAGAAGGAAGACGAAAGGGCGCAAGAGTAACAGACAAGAAACCGTTGGAATTCAAAAAACCCAACAATCTCCCACTTGAAGACCAATGACTGCTGCAACATACCAGAGATTCCCCTACTTCGATCTTATTGTCACTTCTTTAGAATGTTGAGAGAAGTTCTACGAAATTCGAACTTCTCCCTTGCTACTACCTTCATCAATGCATCCGCCGGGTTTACTTTAGTATCATTTTTCTCCACTTGCAACTTACCCTCATTAAGAATGTGTCAAATGAAATGATATCTTAGTTTTATATGCTTCATTCTATTATGAAAAGCATAGCTTTTTTCCAAGTGAATAACACTGTTGCTGTCACAAAACAAGGTGAAAACAGATTGCTTACACCACAATTCACCCAACAACCACTGTAGCCATATAATCTCCTTTGCTCCTTCAATGAGAGCAATGTATTTTGCCTTAGTAGAGGAGAGTGCAACCACTTGTTGCAACCGTGAAACCCAACTAATAGCAGCCCCTACAAATGTAAACATATAACCTATAGTAGACCTCCGTTTGTCCAAATCTCCAACCATATCTGAATCAACATAACTTCGCAGCTGAGTGTCCTTACCTCCAAAACATAAAACATGATTTGATGTACCTTTCAAGTACCGTAAAATCCATTGTATTGCCTGCTAATGAGATTTACCCGGATTACTTATAAATACGCTCACAACTCCCACTGCATGAGGAATATCAGAACAAGTACAAAAACCATGGCATACATGAGACTTCCAACTGCTGATGAATACATAACACCCTTTATTTGTTCTTCATCTTCTTCAATTTTTGGACACATTGCTAATGATAAGCGAAAGTGGTTAGCCAAAGAAGTACTAACATACTTGACATTCTTCATATTGAACCTATCCAAGACTTTGGCAATATATTTTTCTTGAGACAATCTGATTTCTCTCTTTTGTCTATCCCTAATTATTTGCATCCCAAGAATCCTCTTCGCTACCCCTAAATCTTTCATGGAAAAATGTTGAGCCAAAAGTTGCTTCAATTCATGTACTATCCTCACACTAGTGTCAGTAACCAACATATCATCAACATAAAGCAAAAGTATAACAAATTCACCATTTGCAAGCTTCTTATAGTAGACACATGGGTTTGATTCACAATGAGTAAAATGTTGTTGAGTCATGAAGCTATCAAATTTAAGATACCACTGCCTTAGGGCTTGCTTGAGCCCATACAAACTCCACTTCAATCTACAATACAAATGCTTCTGACCCTTTTTAATGAAACCTTTAGGCTACTCCATCTATAAATCCTCTTCAATATCCCTATGAAGAAATGTTTTTTTGACATCAAGTTGCTCAACCTCAAGATCCCAAACAACTGCCATGCCCAAAAAAAAATGAATTGTTGTCATCTTAACAACTAGCAAAAAAATTTCATTGAAATCAATCCCCTTTTTTTGATCAAAACCTTTCACAACCAATCTGGCCCTGTAGTGCTTACTACCTCCATCTTCTTCTTTCAGTCGATACATCCATTTATTCTTGAGTGGTTTTCAATTTGGCAGAAGAGTAACCAAATCCCATGTATCAGTTTTCTTCAAAGACTCCATTTCGTCTTGCATTGCCTCCAGCCATTTCACAGAATTTTCATCTTTGCAAGCCTGTTTAAAAGTTGAAGGCTCTACTTGATCAGAAAGTAATAGCTCGTAATCATAATATTTAGAGGGACGCTTCTCATGCATAGACCTCTATAACTAAGGAGCTGGTTGTTGCAATGTATCTTCCAAATTCAGTCTTTGTAACTGATGCTGAATATTTTCTATAACATATTGAAAATTTCCTTGTTGTTGCACACTCCTCTACACACTACCTCCAATGTTTTGCCTCTATATACCTCCCAGTGGCAGTGAATTGAATTTTTTTACTATCTGCAAATTAGCATCACTTAAGTTCCTATCATTCTCATATTCTGGAAAACTTCCCTTTCTCTGTAGAGAGGTCTATGATGGTCCTTCATGTAGTTGCTAGTCGTAGAATTGAAAAGGCTTGCAAACTAATTAAACTTTGCTTTAATGTCCCTCCTTACTGCGTTGAAATATCAAATAGCTGTGTTGAGGTATTAGAGGCCTTAACAAACCGCGTGGTGTCTTCCAAAAGGGGGTGCGAGGAACCAATTAAAGGTTACAATGGAATATTTGGTGGCAACGAATGATCAAAGGAAGGATGCGTAGAAATATGAGGGAGGCACATTAACAAATGAAGGTTGTATACTAACACAAGGAGGCTGCGTGATAGCATGTGAAGACAATGATGAAACAAGAGGAGGAATGGTAATGTTAGAGGGCTACACACAAACATTTTAAGGCTGAAAACTAACACTTGGTGGCTACGTAACATTTCCAAAAGGCAATGAAACCAAGGGAGGTGGAATATGAGAAAATTTAATATGCAAGTTGCCATTATCAAACATGTCAACATCTATATATGCATTTGAAGATGTGCTCTATTTTTTCAAGCATGGGAAAACTTTTTCATTAAAAAAAACATCCCAACTGTAGGTAAATTTCTTTGCAATCGAATCCCAAAGTATGAAACCAAATTGCTCCTCACCATAGCCAATGAATATGCACCTTTTTGATTTGTGATCGAGTTTCATTCATTGCTCCTTAGGAATATGCACAAAGGATTCACAACCAAACACATGCAAATGATTATAAGAAATGTGTTTCCTGGGCCATCTCTCCTCTAGAATATCAAAATCCAATTGAGATGAGGGAGCTTGATTGATCAAATAAACTACTGTATTACAAGCTTCTGCCCAAAATTCTTTCCCCAATCCAACATTCGAGAGCATACATCAAGCTCTCTCAAGAATCATTCGATTCAACCTCTCAACTGCACCATTTTCCTGAGGGGTGAAAGGAACTACCTTAATCCGACGAATATCATTATTTGCACAAAAGGTGTCAAATTTCGAAGAGCAAAACTCTCCACCATTATCTGTTTGTAGGCATTTAATTTTGTGCCCAATTTGATTTTCAACAATAGCATTAAAATTGAGTAGAATGATCCTGACTACACTACAGGTGGTAGGGAGGAGATTGGTATGCTGAAAGATAGAATGATCTTGACTACACAACCGGTGGTAGAGAGGAGATTGGTATGTTGAAAGATAGATTGGACATTCTGGAAAAAAAGTTCCTTGGGTTGACTCGCTTCACAGTCAAGATGATTCACTCTGTCACCAGTATCATGTCAGCCGCCATGAAGGATGAGTTGGGGATAAAGAAGACTGAGGACCACTAGGGGTGGGTCTATGATGATATGGTTCAAATGCTGTCTAAGAATGGGGAGAAGGCCAACTAGTTTGCTACTAGTTTGTTGTTGATTCGGGTGTGCTGTCCATCTCCATTTGGTTTTTGTTTGGGTGTTTTTTTGGTGGGGTGTTTTGTTTAATGTTTTTTTGATTTGGACTTTTTGGGCCTTGTGGCTCTCTGTGAAGGGTACAACACCCTGTAAATGTTGCTTACATTACCAAAAACAATAGCCTTAAAATTATTAAATTTTGAAAACACCTCTGATTTTCTACTCATCATGTAAATCCATACTTTTCTAGTGCAATCATTAGGAAATGTAACAAAATAACTAGTGCCTCTAATGGAGGTTACCACTGTTGGACCGAAAACATCTAAGTGCACAAGCTCCAAAGGTGTAGACTTCCTGTCATGATCAATCTTCAAGAAGCTGGTCTGACTCTATTTACCATAAAGGGAGTGCTCACATAATTCCAAATCAATGGATTTTAGGCTAGGAAGTTGATCCCTTTGAAGCATGACTTCAATTCCCCTTTTGCTTATATGTTCGAGTCTCTTATGCCAAAGCTTCAAACCATTGTCCACAACTGCCATTATAGCTCCCACTTCACCATGGCACTCTAAAACATAAAGGTTACCCAATTTGTTTCCTTTTGCAAGCACCAATACACCCTTTGTTACTTTCCAAGTATCTAAAGAAAATTTGACATTACACCCTTTGACATTACACCCTTGAGCATAAAGTTGGCTCATTGATATTAAATTGCGTTTTAGTGTAGGAACATGTCTGACATCTTTCAAAATCCATTTATTTCTATTTTTTAATTGTAACATCACAGATCGCCTTTTCCTACTATTTCACATTCTTTATTATCGCCAATAAAAACTCTACCGAACTTACCTTCTTGGTAGTTTGTGAAAGCACCCTGGCATTGAGTAGCATGAAAAGAGGCACCATAATTGAGCAACCATGAGTCTGTAGTAGTGTCACTCACTGATAAAACCAAAAAACCATCATCTTTTATCATATGTAGTGTTTACTTCATTATTGCTTACCTTGTCTTATGCCTTTTTATAATTTTAACAATTCTTTTTTGTGTGACCCAGTTTGCCACAAAACCAACAATCACCATTTCTGCCCTTGAACTTCGATCGTCTTGCAGATTTGGATCTCCTTCTGTTATTATTTCTACCTCTATCTTGACTCCTTCCCCTATTTCTAGTGCTAACAGTAGTCAAGGTGTTACTAGATGAGGATTCTTTATTTTTTCTCCTCATGTCTTCACTAAGAAGTGTGGCTGCAACATAATCAAATTTTAGTTTACTTTTGGAAGCCACCAATGTGCTAACTGCCATCACAACCCCTTCCCAGTTGTTTGGTAAAGAATATAATAAAATAATTTCTTTAATTTCATCATGTCTAAATTGATACCCACTAAAACCAATTGGGTGACCAAGGTGTTGAATTCATTGAGATGATTTGACATGATCCAACCTTCTCTAATTTTCAAATTGTATAATTTATTCATGATGAAAACCTTGTTCAATTCCGATGCCATCTCGTACATATCTGAGAGCTTATCCCATAGCTCTTTTGAATTCTTCTCAATAGAAACGTTGAAAATAACATTTCTTGACAATGAAAGAAAAATAGTGGCCCTTGCTTTCCTATCCAATTTCTCCCACTCTTCGTCTGACATCGAACCTTTTCCTTTGGTTTTCCCTACTAGTGTGAGAGAGATCCTACTTAATCAACAACTATTCCATCTGTACTTTCCATAATCCGAAGTTCTGGCCCATGAACTTCTCAATCTTCCATTTATCTTCTTCGTCTATGATTCTAGAAATTCTTCACCGATTTCCAATTAGCTTCACCACTGAGCTTCTTTGTTGAGCTTCTTAACTGGCTTTGATACCGATTGTTGAGAAAAGAATGCAGTCAAATGTAGGAGTAGAAAAAAATTAATTCAGAATTGAAAAACATACACAAACAAGAAACACACAAAATTTTATAGTGGTTCGCCAGTATGGCTACATCCACTTTCAAAGCAAGGGAAACTCTTTTATTAATCTCTATTTTTACAATACATCAAACACACAACAAAAACAATCAAGAATTCCATAGATACATCCAAAACCATATTCACTTCCTTCAAGAACCATTTGAATGAAAGAGCCTTCAAGAAGGAAGGCGAAAGGGAACAGGAGTAACAGACAAGAAACCATTGGGCTTCAAAAAACCCAACATAAACTACCTCAGTTAGACTCTCTTGGGGGTTGGTAGACCACATCACACTCATAATTTTAACTAGTGGGGCAAGGTTCTGTAGACCAAGTCTACAAACATGATGAAATAGGTTACCAATTCCTTTTTGTAGATCAATAGAAAATCTTATCAAATCCAAATACCACCGAAGTTTAAGAAATGCGACATACAAAATAGAAGAACCTTGCCTTCACTAATAGAGCTCTTCAAAATAAAATTGCCAAAAAGATACATTGTTAAGTAATGACATGTTCTAGTTTTCAAAGTAGACTGGATAGTCCAGTCATTGGAAAATGCAGATGATGGTTGTAATCAATTTTTTTGGATTTATTTCACATCTGTAGAGGGTGATTCATGCAAACAAAGATTATAGTAGTGCCTGTTAAGACTTCATTTCATAGATTCCATTAGATATGGATTTCTCTATTAAAAAAAGAGAAGTCATAGCATGTCCCTTACATTATTATTTTGGGTTGATCTCAACCTTGTATCCCACAAAAAATGTTCAAAAGGAGTGTAAAGAATCTATATCTCATTTGGGTCTCAGGACAAGTCATGGTGGTGAATAGAGATGTGTAGCACACACTTAATCATGTATTGTAAGTGCATGTCTTGTTTATTTACTAAATAATAGATTGATTATGGATGCTTTTGGATGCTATTTTTTTCCCTCTTGAGAGTTTTCCTAGAGTATATCTTGTGTTATCTTATGGATTGTCTATTTGATCTATTCATTATGGTTATTATGTAAGCTTGTATGCATGTTTTTATCTCATGGCCCGGTTATGTAGGAAATGAATTAAGAATGTAGGTATGATGCATTATTTCCTAACATTTTTGACACAAGAAGTTTAAAAATGACTAGGGTTAAAATGATACTAACACATTTGAAATAGAATGATTTTTTATTTAGATTTAAAAAATAGTATATCTTAACTAAGAATTAAGTTTAATTTTTACATTTAATTTATCTATAAGTTTATTAAGTTACTTGCAGCTTGCATATTTATGGTGGGAAGATTATAGTGTAGAAACACATTTTTAATTTCTCATCATTTTCATCATATCTTAGTCTTCTAGTTCTTCTAAATGTGAGTAAAATTTAAGCACATTTAAAGATATTTAATGAGCTAGATACTTCATCTATATGCCAAAAAGATAGAGGGGTAGAAGACAAATGAGATGACGGACTTAAATGACATCGACCCATATTCAAATTAGATTTTTGAAGATGTGGATAAGGTGGTTGATTTGGGTAGGGAAGCAACAAATGTAGTAGTATATAAGGGGGCAAGAGATAAGGTATCACTAGGGGCTTTATCAAGCATGCATGATATGTCTGAAGTTGAGAAAGATATTGTTTCTTGACTATGAATCATATACTGTTTCTCAACTATGAACCATTATCATCCAATTTGAAGGAATTCACACAATTTCTTAGAAGCTTTATTGATTTTTTTTTGAAAAATATTAATACATATTTGTAATTTTCAGTTATGTTGGTAGCACATGACATGACTGTATTAAACTTGTTTTTTTATGATTTGATTTATAAATAAAAGAAAAATTATTTATGAGTTCCCTAAATTCAATTTATACGTGTCTTAAGATTAATTTACAAAATTATGTGCTTTAAAATGTAAAAAAAATGATTTTTTTGATTAAGTCAAAATTTAATTAGCAAATTTTCAATTATGATATGAAATAATTAGACTCTATTTATATTTTAATTTGTCAAGTGAATTATAATTCCCATTAATACTACTATAACATATACTATTTTTTGTATTAATAATAAGAGGAGTATTGTTTACATTGAGAGATCCAAAACATAGGCCTTAGCCAGCGTAAAAGATTATAAGCATATCAACATTTTCAGTTTATAAGCCACCAGATATACAAAAGATATAGTGGATCATTTCAAAAACCACTTATTATGTGCATAATAGGGACCAAAAGACTATCAAAGGAAGCAAATTAGTGTGGCTCAATAGCTCTACTGGTGGCATCTGCTTCCCCTTCTCCATTGCCGTCTTCTTGAATGTTCCTGGGTCTATTGCCTTCTAATGCCAATTGTTCATCATTGTCTTCAATCCTATCAATGCAGAGCTTGATGTGTCTTATCGGGCCCTCCACAGTAATATTAAACTCTCTTTGGAATTCCTCCAATGCCTTCGGGTGATCCCACAATACTAGTTTACAATTTTTGGCCAAACTGGA
>VDFB02000015.1:444442826-444456784 GCA_007258455.2 Sequoia sempervirens
GAGCTCCGGCAATATTCTTCTCCGGAAATTCTTCCCTCAATTTCTCCTGCTGAAATTCCACAGCTGCTATCCCCAACGCTATTACTGCGCCCTTGCTAACACTGCAAGACTATTTGCTCTCACTGCAAATCTACTACTTGCTAACACTGCAAGTCTTTCTCAAGTATCTCTACTTGCTATCACTGCAAGTCTACTTGTTGTTGTAGTTGTTGTTGTTCTCCAATTGCCCATTGATCCCCTTTTATACTTTTCTCATTGGAAAACCAATGGCCATGATTTAATCTCAATCAATGGCTAAGATTAAATAGACTCTAAAAACCCTAACTAACTGGATCCTAGAAGTCTCTAGGAGAATCAATTTATTTAATTACATAATTATCTAGACAACTCGGCCCTTTTCTGGAGGTTTCTAGAAAATAATTAAATAAATTAAATGACACTTCTAGACAATGGAGACACAATCCAAAGCTACATAAATTAACACTTTCCGGAAACCACGCGTTTTCAGTTATCCAAATGATTTTAATTAACTCTTGACTATAATTGTTTTCTTCTAATAAAATTTGTATAGTTTCAAATTTGTTCTTTTCTTGTTGACTAATTTATACTCCTTGAAATGTTTTTTGCAGCTTGCCGTCTGGTTCATAATACCTTCTTTTAGAATATCAAATGCTGATCATACCCAGAATGACCTGCTTTTGATTGTCCTCGTCCAGTATTTTCCTAGGTTGTATTTAATCTTCCCTTTGACATCCGAAATTGCTAGAACTGATGGAGCTGTTATTGATAATGCATTGGTTGGAGCTGTATACAACTTATTTATTTACTTCATGGCATGCCATGTAAGTTTTGATTTTAAGAATTAGGGTTTATATTAATTAAAATTTAAAAGTTATTTTTAAAGATCTATACAGTCTTTCATTTTTTCAGATGTTTATTTTAAATCATATTAATAAATAGATTTTATTAAGAAACTAATGTAATTTCAGATGAATCAACTGAACAAATAAAAACTTAAAATTTGTTTAAACTTCAATGTTAGATTGATCTTACTTGTGCTGTATTAATTGTTTAATCCAACTACATGCAACTAGAATTTATGCACAAACACATACTCTCTAATATATTAACATCCATATATTTTTTTTATCGATGTAATCCTTAAACCTCCTTTAAATACACGTGCTAGTATTACTCAATATTAGATTGATCTTACTTGTGCTTCATGGATACACAGATTATGGGTGCTACTTGGTATCTGCTGTCCATTGAACGTGGGAACACATGTTGGGAGTACGCGTGTGCAGATGACTTTGCATCAAATTGCACACTTGACTTTTTAGATTGTGACAGTTTGACGAATGGTTTGAGCTCTGCTCGTGAACAGTGGATGAACATTACACCAGTATTTAGTAATTGCAATGCAACTAGTCCCAACAGCACTCTTCCTTTTGGCATTTATTCGTTCTCTTGGGGCACTGGGATTCCCTCTTCAAATTTTCTTGACAGGTACACCTACGGTGTATGGTGGGCCTTGATGAATCTCAGGTAAACTGTCCTAAACCTTTTTCTGGGATGTCAAGCCGTATAAGAAATGAAAATTAAGAGAAAGATACTCATGTTATTGAATATATTTTAGAAGGGATTTTATTTTATTTTTTTTGTAATGACTGTCATTAGATTATACGTCATTTTTTAAAATTTTGGTTTAGATAAATATATTTTAAGTTTTGATTTGTTTAGGTGATTCATTAAACTCAAATTAAATTTCAGATTCAGATGAGATATCTAAGCAAGTCAAAGCTTAAAGGGTGCTGTTAAAACTTGTCCTTCTTTAAATTCACAAATTTTTTTCTAAATAACCAAAGAGAAAGTGTGTTATTTACATGAAATGTATAGAATACACCAAACGTGGAATACCTAGCCTTGTAGCCTAAGGCTAAGTGAACAGTACTATGATCAGTTTTAGATGGAAAAATTCTTACAAAATTAGCCATAATTTGTACAAAATGTGTAAAACTAAATACAAACAAGATTTGAGAATGCAATTAATGACAATTGTTAAATTATAAATGTTAGAGATAAATCAAAATAGTATATGTTGGATTGAAGGAGGAAGGCACTCTGCAACTTGGTCTTGCAGTTCGAGGGCATTGGGATTTGCGTCGGGCAATTGACGGTTGGTGGGGGAGTTTGTGCCCTCCCCCACACAGGTTTTCCCTCCTGTGGGCCCTCTACCCCTTTGGCTCTTATTCTTGCTTGTTGATTTTCCTATGTGCCTTTATTGTTCATCCTTGACTTCGGCTCTCACATGTGTGAGTTGCTTTGTATTTTCATTCCGTGCGATTTTCTTTGCATTACTTGGCTTCCTTATTAATGGAGGGGTTACAACCCCCCCGGCCAGAATGATATAGTGGGTAATTTCGCTACCCCGGTCATTCCTTCAAAACTTTCAATGAAGTCATCGCTAACCCACACTTTGTCACTTTGAAAGGCGCCAAGTTCTCGATGGAACAGGTACTCTACGAAGATGGTGGAAGGGAAGGTAAGGACCCTACTGGATCCTGTGATTTACACTTGTTTCCAAATCCTGTGCTGAAAGAAACTATTTCTAATGAAAGGCTTAAACTAAAAGATTCAGCCATTTTTTTTTTTGGCTGCAATGGATGTAAGCAAATCTCCTGCTAGACAATAAATTGATGTTTGGTTTTCTGATGTTTGGTTAAAAACATTTGGCATTCAATTAACTTATTGCAGGCTAATTCAAAAAGGATTGTTTGTTATTTTTTTAAAGTCACATTAAATGTAGAAAAACAAATTAGATAAACCATTATGGAACATGGGATGTTGCATGTTTCATGCTCTCCTGTGGGTGCCCTCGGCCATTGCCGAAGAACTCTTGGCCCTTTCTCACCCAAATGGGTTATTGTTAAAGACCTTCCTCTTGAATTTTGGAGGATTCTCCCTCAAATCATTGAGTTGATTGGCAAGGTTATTAGGGTCGACAAGAACAAGGCAACTTTGACTAACCTCGACGCTTGCACCCTGGTATCCCTAACCCCTAGGATCGACACTCCTAATTGCTTAAAAATCCATGATGAGGATTTTGTTATTTCCTACCCGCTAGAAATTTTGGGTGGTGTTAATTCATGCTTCTTGTGTAGAAGGGAAGGGCATCTTAGGAAAAACTACCCCATCATTCAGAAACACAAAGGCCCTCCTATTAAAAACATTCCTAACCCGTCCATTGGCTTGGCTCCTCCTGAGGGTCAGGTGGAGGGTGAAAATGCTCCCTCTCCAATCTCTCTGCCTCCCACTGGAAATATCTCGTCCGGGTCCAAGATGGAGGAGATGGCCTCTCTTTTTGGCAATAGTGAATCCCATTGTGTAACTGTTTTGCAAACCAACAGGGTAAGTGAACCTTGTCATGCCCCTCTTGAGTCGACCACGGTCGAGATTAGGAATCCCTTCACCGTGCTTTCACAGGAAGGAAAAGTTGGCCCCACTAGTAGTCATCCCACTTTTTTCGATGGGTCAAACAATGTGGTCGACCCCTATGTGTTTTCTCCTGCTAATCCCTCTCCTTTACTGGAAAATCTTAACGCCCAACAAATTGCTATGAAGGAAATTACAACGAGGATTCAAGAAAACTTCAACATTCCTAATAGAAATCCTAAAATAACCATGTCAAATATTGAAAGGCGACAAGAATCAGTTTGATCTTAGGATTGCTTCCTCCCACTTGAATAGGGTTGCAAGTGTTGATGTGGGCATGGGCTCGCAGGACTCCCCATTGGAAAGAACTCCCTTCCTGGTTTTGTCACCTCTTGTGGACTCACTAGGTTCTAATAGGCCTCTTTCCCTCTCGTCCCAATCGTTATTGGTTGAAACTACTTTTGCATCAAGCCGCCCTTTTGGCTCCAGTGATAGAGGTGAACCATCTCCGACTCAGGAGTCCCTTGCATCCCCCAACCAGACCCACACCTCCAGCACTATTCAAGTGCCAAAGGTTGAATCTTCTCATCCCCAAAAGACTACAACACTTAACTCTACATCTCAATTAACACCCCAAACCTCAGAGAAAGATTGCGTCTTGACTGACAATGGTAGGCTATGGGATCCTAAACAGACAAGGTTGTCACTCTAAGGAAGGGTGATCAAGTGGCTAAGCCTAGAAACGGACCTGGGAGACCAAGAAAGAATTCAAATTTGGTCAAAATAGGGAAGGGTGGAGCAATCACCAAGCAAACCCATGAAAGAAGGAAAAATAATGGGGTTGTCCAATCTCCCACGCCAAAAAGGGAAGAGACAAAAGATAAGTTGTCGAAATGTTTTCAACAATTCAGAGATGACCAAGGTGACACACCTATGATTGTTGAAAATGAACATTAACTGCATATCTTGGAATGTCAGGGGGAGGGAGTCACCTGATAGGAAATATATTGTCAGAAGGTTCCTAAATTTGCAAAAGAAGAAATATTTTATTCTCTAGGACAAGAGACCAAAGCCACTAGCTTTTCCCTTGAGACCAATCTTAGATTCATTTAGAACAACTCCACCTTTTTCTCTACAACATATGAAAAAGGAAAAGGGGGTGTTGCCATCCTTTTTTCCAATCAATGGTCCCTTTGCATCACTGGCCATGGCACCTCTCCTTATAACAGGGTGGTGTGAGTTACGCTGAAAAATAGAAGTGTTGAGTTTGGAATTTTCTCTGTCTATGCTCCCAATGATCAGAGGGATAGGATTAGACTCTGGCAATGGCTTTTCACTCTACCTGAGGTACCCTAGATACTACGTGGGGATTTCAACATGGTAGAACAAATGAAAGACAAATGGGGTGGCATTGATATGTCATGGAAAGGTAATGAGAAACACTTCTAGTGCATAGACTAAAAACCAAGCTTAATCTGGTTGACCCAATGGAATTAGGGAAGAAAGAGTGCAATTGTGTATGGTACACCTAGTGTAATGCCCAAAAAGGTGGAAGCGGGATCTATTATAGGTTGGATAGGCTTTATGCGAACAAATATTTCATTAATTTCATTCTAGATGAAAAGGGGGTAAAGGTATGTGTCCACCTATACACATTGTCGAACCACCATCCAATTAAGGTTGCTCTCTTCTTCAACCAAGGAGGACGCCTAAGAGCAAATAAGAAGGTGGCTTTTTTGCTTAACACCCATCTACTCAAAGACAATGAATGTAGGGATGCTATCACTACCCTTAGAGAAATCAATAACTAGTTGCTCAAAGAGGCTTTAGCCATTGAAAGATGGAACACCAACATGGAGGGTTGGAAAAATATTTTTCAAACTATTGGTAAAAAGAGGGCCCTAGATATGAGAAGGGAGGAAAATGAGCTACAAGAGGCTTTAGTTCTAGCAGAATCAGAGCTCCAACATGATCCTAGTAATGAAACACTAGGAGATCCACTAACAAAGGCCAAAACCAATCTTAGGAAAATTCAGGCCCAAAGAGTGAATGGGAAGAAAATCAAGGTAAAGCTAAACTAGATCAATGTCGGGGTTGAGGGCTCCAAATTATTTTTCAACTACTTAAAAGACAAAAACACAACAGAACAAATTGATCAAATCTAGGATCGTGAAAGAATGATCTCCTCCAAGGAGAAAATTTTGAAGTAGTTTCATTCTTTCTTCAAGGACCCCTTCACCTCAAAAGGGGGTAATGAAGACAATCAGAAAGCAAGAGAACTCATAAGCATATTTATTCCAAAAAGGATTTCAGGGGAGGAGGCCTTTGAACTATCTAAGAAACTGACTAAGGGTAAAATTAAAAAGGTTGTTGCAACAATGAACAATGACAAGTCACCTGGCTATGATGGCTTACCTATTAAATTTTACAAATGTTTCTCTGATTGGGTGGTTGAAGACCTGGCACAAATCTATGAAGAAGCACTGAGTAAAGGTTCTTTGGGTAGGAAAATTAGTAAAGGATTAATCAGACTCCTCCCCAAGGGTGGGGACAAAACCCTAGTGAAGAATTGGAGGCCAATCACCCTTTTGAACGTCTCTTACAAGATTCTGGCCAATTAAGTGTTAGCTTCAAGGCTTGTGAACATTCTGCCAAGGTTTATATCTAGCACTCAAACCGACTTTATAAAAGGTAGATACATCCTAGAAAACTTAATAACAAGTTGGAAAGCAATGCAATGGGAAAAAGAATCCAATCAGAATGTGGCAATGATTTTATTGGACTTTGAGAAATCCTATGACAGGGTAGAGTGGAAATTTCTAGACACTATAATGTAGGCTTTCGGCTTCCCTGAAGCCTTTTGCAAGATGACAAAGGTTTTGCTAGAAAAGACGCCTCTACACAAGTTGACATCAACAGGTCCCTCTCTGAATAAATCCTATAGGAAAGGTCAATTCATCAAGGATTCCTGTTGGCACTGGCCCTTTTTTTCATAGCCTCGGATGCTTTGTTTTATTTGTTAAGGGATCATTCCCTCTCCCCAAAAATCAATGGAATCAGAATGTCTGATAATTTTGAGTTGTTGAATGTCCATTTTGTTGATGATACTGCTCTCTTCCCTTCACTATAAAAATGCAACTTTTCCTCCTTGATGAAAAAGCTAGAGCTCTTTGGTAAAGCATTAGGGGCCAAGATTTCTAAGTCCAAATCTATTGCTCTCGGTTGGGGAGATTCCCCTCCTGAGTGGTTAAAGGAGTTTGACATCCTATGGGGGGCCCAACCCTATAGGTGAGATATCTAGGGATTCCATTCGCTATCATCCCCAATCTAAAGGAAATGTGGGAGTGGTTAAAATCAAAAATTGAAGGGAAGTTGAGTAAATGGAATAAACAGTATCTTTCACTTGCTGAAAGGTTGGAGGTTTTCCAAAAAATCCTCTCCTCAAGTACAGTATTTACTATGCCTCGACCTGGGTCTTCTGCAGTTACCAAGTAAATGAAATCTAAAAAAAGATAAGGGGCTTCTTGTGGTCCGATGGTAAGGGTAGAAGGAAGAAGCACTCTATTAGATGGGACTAGTGCTACCTCCAGAAGGATAATGGAGTCCTTGGTCTTAAGGATTTGAAACTTCAAGATCTTGCCCTAGCTATGAAATGGATTGTAAAGGCTTTAAATGGTAACAAACATTGGAAAGTTTTGGTGTGCAATTATATCCAATCAGCTCTTCCAAAACAAGCTAAATCTTGGAAGATGTTTCCCCTGAGTGACATCCTCATGTGTGGCTATTCCATGTCCCCGTCTGGATCTGTAGTCTTTAAAAGTCTTTGGAAGGCTTGGGAGTTCATCAAGCATAAGGTGCAATACAAATCTTCCAATGTTGTACTTAACAATGGGAATAGATGTCATATGTACAATTTTGTTTGGTGGAACCTTATCCATAATGATAAACCCCTCACCTTCCTCCAAGGTTGCTAGGCCAGAAAGTGGTGCCAGCAAGGCATCTGAGCCTTCAAAGATATTATGGCCAATGGTTCCCTAAGACCTTGGGGAGAGCTTGTTGCTAGCTTTATTCTCCCTCTCGCGACCTTTAGAACCTACACCTCTATAGTGAATGCATGTTCTAGTGCCAGCTTTCCTACAAATACCGGTAATCCTCTCGACCCTACAACTAACCTAGTCTGGCATGATGGTGGTTCTCTCCCTGGCCTCAAAGCTAAAGTAATTTATAATGATCTAATCTCTTATTCCTCTCTTGTTAAGCACCTCAATGATTGTTTGAACTTCACCCTCAGTGATAAAGATTGGCATAAGAAATTTTTAAACATCTAGTCTAATACTATTGAGCCTAAAAAGGAATGTTTCAATTGGCTGACTATTTTACAAAGACTTCCTCTTAAATCCAATTCTGATGATATTGATATTTGTTCTATTTGCAGAATTCTTGAATCTACAAAGCACATTCTATTTGACTTTCTTTATGTGAAAGAAGTACATATGGAAAAAAATTTGTAATGATTTAAATGTCTGGGATAGAAATGATAATTTTATTTGGAAAATTGTTCTTTTATTTAATAAGAAAATGAAGTATAATCTCAAGAAATTTTGGTTTTTTCTTAATGTTGAAATCATGTGGCACATATGGAAATCAAGAACTGAGGATAAATTTAAAGGATGCAGAAGGGTCCTTACTGAGTTGTCAAAAAGACTCATTTTTTCTATTTGTTGCTTTGCAAGTTTCACTCCATATAGAAATATCCCTACCCAAATTTGTGGAGATGATAAGAGAGGGCTTGGCCAACATCACCAAATGAGAGATCACGTGCGGGCATGCATTTCATTTGAGCAGACCAGAGCAGGAAATATTCCTAAAGGGGTGAACCCACAAAAGTGGTTTACAATTGGAGTGAGGAAGGAAAAGCTGAAAAAAATGACCCCATGCCAAAAAATTTGTTCAAATGAACTAATAGCTTCGAATGAACCAAGGTTCGAGTGAACCCATTCAATGAACTTCCCACCATTCCTGCCAAAAAAACTAAAGGAAACCCTTTTTGAAAGAGGGTTCAAATGAACCATGGTTTGAGTGAACCCCACTTTTCCCACCTTCTCACTCTCTGACACATAAAACATCAGAATTTTTGCCTTCAAAGCTCGGGTTGAGGATGAAAATGGAGGAGACTTCAAAACCCAACCTGGATGATGGTAGTCCTTGAACGAGCATTCAACAAAAAAAAATTAAAATTTTGATACATACAAAAAAATGTTACGCGTTATATGGTCACCCTATGTCCAATTATAATTGGTTATTGACTTTGAAACTTGATTAAGGAAAAACATTCAATAAAACACTATCTAAACAATTGGAATCACTAGATATCAAAGTTACAAATCTAAATTGAAAGAATTATAATTTTATTCTTCATGGAAAAAAGGTTGTGTTATACGAGCATCACCCCAAAAAAAGTTGTTTTCTCAAAAAACTAGTTTTTGAAGGAGATGGAAAAGAAGTGCAACTGATTCCAATAAATTTGAAAAAAATATATTTAGAATCTATAGACAAAATTTCACAAAACTCTAGTTTGCATCATCTTCAAATTCCTCACGGTTTAGCCGCTATAGGGGCCCGAAAGTGAAGATTTATTTAGAAAAAAATATTTCAGTGTCCAGTTTGGCCAAAAATTGTAAACTAGTATTGTGGGATCACCCGAAGGCATTGGAGGAATTCCAAAGAGAGTTTAATATTACTGTGGAGGGCCCGATAAGACACATCAAGCTCTGCATTGATAGGATTGAAGACAATGATGAACAATTGGCATTAGAAGGCAATAGACCCAGGAACATTCAAGAAGACGGCAATGGAGAAGGGGAAGCAGATGCCACCAGTAGAGCTATTGAGCCACACTAATTTGCTTCCTTTGATAGTCTTTTGGTCCCTATTATGCACATAATAAGTGGTTTTTGAAATGATCCACTATATCTTTTGTATATCTGGTGGCTTATAAACTGAAAATGTTGATATGCTTATAATCTTTTACGCTGGCTAAGGCCTATGTTTTGGATCTCTCAATGTAAACAATACTCCTCTTATTATTAATACAAAAAATAGTATATGTTATAGTAGTATTAATGGGAATTATAATTCACTTGACAAATTAAAATATAAATAGAGTCTAATTATTTCATATCATAATTGAAAATTTGCTAATTAAATTTTGACTTAATCAAAAAAATCATTTTTTTTACATTTTAAAGCACATAATTTTGTAAATTAATCTTAAGACACGTATAAATTGAATTTAGGGAACTCATAAATAATTTTTCTTTTATTTATAAATCAAATCATAAAAAAACAAGTTTAATACAGTCATGTCATGTGCTACCAACATAACTGAAAATTACAAATATGTATTAATATTTTTCAAAAAAAAATCAATAAAGCTTCTAAGAAATTGTGTGAATTCCTTCAAATTGGATGATAATGGTTCATAGTTGAGAAACAGTATATGATTCATAGTCAAGAAACAATATCTTTCTCAACTTCAGACATATCATGCATGCTTGATAAAGCCCCTAGTGATACCTTATCTCTTGCCCCCTTATATACTACTACATTTGTTGCTTCCCTACCCAAATCAACCACCTTATCCACATCTTCAAAAATCTAATTTGAATATGGGTCGATGTCATTTAAGTCCGTCATCTCATTTGTCTTCTACCCCTCTATCTTTTTGGCATATAGATGAAGTATCTAGCTCATTAAATATCTTTAAATGTGCTTAAATTTTACTCACATTTAGAAGAACTAGAAGACTAAGATATGATGAAAATGATGAGAAATTAAAAATGTGTTTCTACACTATAATCTTCCCACCATAAATATGCAAGCTGCAAGTAACTTAATAAACTTATAGATAAATTAAATGTAAAAATTAAACTTAATTCTTAGTTAAGATATACTATTTTTTAAATCTAAATAAAAAATCATTCTATTTCAAATGTGTTAGTATCATTTTAACCCTAGTCATTTTTAAACTTCTTGTGTCAAAAATGTTAGGAAATAATGCATCATACCTACATTCTTAATTCATTTCCTACATAACCGGGCCATGAGATAAAAACATGCATACAAGCTTACATAATAACCATAATGAATAGATCAAATAGACAATCCATAAGATAACACAAGATATACTCTAGGAAAACTCTCAAGAGGGAAAAAAATAGCATCCAAAAGCATCCATAATCAATCTATTATTTAGTAAATAAACAAGACATGCACTTACAAAGTTACAATAAATACTTTTGAATCATCAAACCTCTCCAATGCATCTTTCATGTGTGTCCAAAAGAATCTATATGCCCCATGCCATGCTTCACATATGCCTCAAAGACTATAATTACAACCCACTCCACCCAACCAACCTTAACCACTAAACATATGTTTGCTTTTATAAATAGAAGCTCACACAAATACAAGCAAGTGGTAAGATAAAACCATGTGCCACAAAACCATGTGAACACAAAACTATTGACCCTCATTTAATATTGGGTACTAATTTTAACTTTATTAAATATTTCCCCAAATATTAAATTATTATCCTATGTCTCCCACACATTAAATAATAAACTTAATGTTACAATAAAACTTTACAAGTGACCCCAAATAATTATCTAATGTGACTAAACACAATCCTAGATGTATTAAATAATTATTTAATTACAATATTATAATAAAATTGATGCAATGGTGTACATTGCCATATCTTAACAAAATTTGGTAATTATCATCATGTGTTGAATGTCCTATATGATGACTCGTTGATTCAAATATCTTTAGTTACTTTAACATCAAGTTTTTCATCAAACTAAAGTAATCAACCCATCCTTGTAGCACAAGATGTTGGCATCATATGTTTCTTGCATCCAAACCTCTGTTTGGCCTAAACAATTAAATTGGAAAATTTATCTAAGTTCAAAGAAAGTAATTTTACAAAGAAATTTATGATTGCATTGAGTATATATTGTGGAAAAAAATTTCAAGCCAAAATTACTTTTCATTTGGTGGATTTTAATTTTATGAAATTTCATCAGATATTTTACATAAACAATTAAAATGAACCTTTTTTGAGAGGACAAAGAAAAAAATTACAATAAAACATTTGGAGTTATTATGTACACAACATGATGAACTTTTAAGTGAAAATACACTCCCAATAAAAATGTATTAATTCTTTTTCATTGAGATTACAAATTCATAGAATTAAAAAGTATCTAAAAGAAAAATTGAATTTTACTCACAAAAAGTTAAGGAAATTTGTAAACGGGTAATATTAAAAAGGTTAGAAAATTCACAAATTGTGTGAAAAAATCTATTTTTAAAAGGTTAAGAAATTTGTAAAGTTATTAAAAATGTGAAATATGTTTAACATGGAATCAACTAGGAAAGTTGCAAAGTTAGTGAAAATGCTAACTATGTGAAAAGGTGAAAGTTAACCTTGTTGAGCAATTGAAAGTGTGGCCTAGATGTAAATGGGAGCTTTGGAACACTATATCGACATCCATCAAAGCATGGAGAGAGAATTTTTGCCAAAGGTTGTAATTAAATCTATCATATTAGAAATTTATGTAGATGTAGAAGCATAGATAAGACACATGAATAGTTTAATAGAAAATTTCAAAAAAATTGGTTGAAATGATATCCTAAGTGTAAAGTCAAATTTTATATTTTTCCAACATGTTGAGCTACAATTCATATGGACTAAAACTCAAACCTCAAACCTTTCATTTGATGTTGGAGTTCTCTAATGGACCCTCTTTGGCCAACCCATTGTTGGTACATGTGTGGCTTGTTTCCAACACCCCACTTAAGCCACACTACAAGTGCTTGGGGCTCCTAGCCTAGCTCTAATCCTACATGTTGAGCTATAACTTATATGGACAAGTTAGGACTTAATCTTAGGACCTTCCATTTTCTATTGAAGTGTTTCACCAATAGAGTCGCTATCCCTCTTTGGACAGCCCAACATCGCCTTTGAATTTGTCTTAACTTTTAATGTCCCTTGTTCAAAAACTATTTCATATTTAAATAAGTAAAATGATTTCTCCATTACGAACATGCAATTTACTCCAAATAGTGAAGTCTAGTATGCGAATATTGCACCAAAATGTGCCAAAACAACTCAAAACTGAAAGTAGCTAAAGTATAAAGGTAAATATATGATATTACTAAAATATAACATCAAAATGGCTGTAATAAATAGTATATTACAACAAACCCAAAACTAAAGAAAAATATGAAATGTCTTCTATGCTTTGACACCAAAATGGGCTTCAAATGGAAGTTGATTAACACACCAACAAATAGCTCAAGCTCTATAACTCAAAGCAGCAAGAATAAAATCTAATATAACACTAGAATACTATCTATTTTATGCAACAAATCCAATACAAAGTGGGAACACAACATCTAGAAAATACATGCAAACTACTAGAAAGATGAAACTAGAAACTATGTCGTTGAAGCTCACTATTAGACTCTGAAATGAATCTGCTCCAAGATACCACCAGGACCACTTCCTTCAAGCCTCAAACTCCTCAGTTTACCAGCCTTGGAGTTCTCTCTTCCTCGATTTATCAGCCTTAGAAGAATAACAGAAACTTGTGAAGGAAAACATGCAAGAATGAAACCACCATGCAAGAAATTGTAGTTTATATGCGTTGCCTTTTCTGGAAGCTTCTTGGGCAGCCAAACACCATGCAAAAATGGAAGGAATCTTGCATGTCATGATTTTTATCTCCTTTCCCAATTGACCTCCATGAAATTAGTCATTTCTAAAAACATATTTTCTTTTATGACAACTATTGTCATAAGCAATTAAATCTCCTTTTTTAGCCAAAAAAAGCTCCAACAAAAGTCATGCCCAAATAGAGATAAATATTAATTTAAAACATTTGGTTATAAAATAATATTCTATTCATGACCAAGTCATCAAATTTTATTTTATTTTCAAATCTATCAAGTGCTCTTGATTTGTTATTTTGAGCTTGACGACTTACTATTTTTAAAAAAAAATGAAAAAGGGACATGACAAGTCCTCCCTTCCTAAAATTTCTTGTCCTCAAGCAATTGCAATGATGATGCTCCAAAATAATGATGCCCAAAATGACCAAACATTTCATTCTACAAAATAGAGTGTGATCTTGTGCCTATGTGAAATTGCATCTTCCTCTCAAGCATGTTAAAAAAGAAAGAATACATTTTCTCTAGAATATTGTGAAGATGGTATGGATTGTACAACCTCTTATTCCATATCACCTAAGGTCTTGTAGTATTCTTTCATATTTTTGAATCAATAACCTTCTTTTGTCAACTCCTTGGAACTATGTATGTGTATTGTCACCAAGGGAACTAGACCAGAAGCTCATGCAATCTTTCTCAAATATATAAATCTGATTATTGTAGCCTATAAGAGGGTTAAAATAAAAAATAAACCCTTCATTAAAGTGAATATACAACTCAAAAAAAAT
>VDFB02000015.1:444456884-444547781 GCA_007258455.2 Sequoia sempervirens
TTTGATCAAGAATAAAACATGGGAATTGGTGGACTAGCCCAAGGGAAAGAATGTGGTCAACAATAAGTGGGTGTATAAGACTAAGTTCAAGTTAGATGGGAACATTGAAAAAAACAAGGCACGACTAGTGGCCAAAGGGTATTCATAGAAAGAGGGAATTGACTACACAAAAACTTTTTCTCTAGTAGCAAAGATCAGTACTGTCAAGACTATAATAACATTGTTAGCACATTTCAAGTGGCCTTTACACCAAATGGATGTTAAGAATGCATTTTTGAATGGTGAAATTGATGAAGAAATCTATATGACTTAACCATAGGGATTTGAAAGTCCAGGTTAGGAACACTTAGTTTGCAAGTTAAGGAAGTCACTTTATGGCTTGAAACAAGCTCTAAGGGCTTGGTATGCTAAGATTGATGAGTATTTCCAAACTCAAGGCTTCCATAATAGTCCTCATGACCCAAAATTGTATGTGAAGGAATTTGATGATGGTGGAATAATCATTATTGTACTCTATGTTGATCATCTTATTATCACAGGACATAACATGGGTCAGATCAATGACATAAAGATAAAATTTCAAGATACATTTGAGATGACAGATCTTGGTTTTCTACACTACTTTCTTGGCATCCAAGTTTGGTAGAAAGATGATGGAATTTACATCTCTCAAACCGAGTATGCTTTAGACTTGTTGAGAAAATTCAGGATGGAAGATTGCAAAGGTGTATCTACTTCAGTTGCTCCAGGATTGAAGTTGACTAAGGATATGGATGGTGAGGATGTTGATTCTACCTTATGCAAGCAATTGGTTGGTAGTCTTGTGTACTTGACTCATACTCAACCATATATTTCATTTGCAGTAGGTTTGGTTTCAAGGTTTTTGAGTTCTCTTAAGGCTCCACATTGGATAACAACAAAAAGAATATTGAGATATGTTAAAGGGAATTTGAATATGGGAGTTTATTATTCTTCTCATGGAGATCTACAACTTGTTGGATATTTTGATTCAGATTGGGCAGGTTGTGTAGATGATTGCAAGTCAACTATAGGTTATGTTCTCTCTTTGGGTTCTGGTCATGTTTCATGGTGTAGTAAGAAGCAATCTGCTATTGCTTTATCAACTACAAAGGCTAAATATACTGCAACGAATGAGATAGTTAAAGAAATCACTTGGTTGCGAGCTATTCTCTCAGTACTCAAACAAGATCAAATAGGACCTTCTTTATTTCATTGTGACAATCAAAGTGCCATTAAATGTTGTCCAAGAATCTAGTGTTTCATGCTCGCACAAAACATATAGATGTCTATCACCATTATATTAGGCATCTCATCCAACAAGAGGTGATTCATCTTAGGTATTGTAAATTAGAAGATTAGATAGCTGATCTCTTTACCAAGGCTTTATGTGCACCTCAATTTGTATATCTTAGAGGTTTTTTAGGCTTACAATAAGTTATATGAATAATTGATGGTAAGCATTCATGGGGGATTATTGTGAATGTCTACCATCACATTAGTGAATAATTGTAAATGGGTACCTAACAAGGGTTTAGGCCAGGACCCATATATTCTAGATTATGGGGGGATATTTCAAGGTAATAAGTATAATTAATTTATGGGGGGATGTTAGAATAAATTAATTAGAAGCACATTTTTCACATAGCCAACAACCTTGCCGACATAGCTGCCTACAACTGACTCACACCATCCATGTTAAATCCTATTTCAGCTGCTCATAATAAATTTTTGAGCTAACTTCTTGCTATAGTGTGCATTGTATTTATTGTAAATATATCTATAAATGAAATACTCCAGCCTATGTTTTGCAATGCTCCAAATCCTTCTGTTTTGTGTTTCTTTCCTCTTGTGTTTTGTTTCACTTCTTACACATTACATACATTAAAATGCATAAAAAATGGGTTATGTAGTAATTTTTTAATATTCTAAAGGCTTCTATTTACATGGAACTTTTCAAAAATCTATGTTAAATTATACATTGTCTATTGCCAATAAATATGGTTATACAAAAGAAAATGTAAAAGGAAAGAGTTTGTTTCTAACACCCTCCCTCAATTTTGAGTTGAACACTACTATGCATCTAGTTTTACATTTCAATTATTTCAACTTGTCCTCTTAATTTTTTTAAATTTCTTGTAAAAATGTTACAAATTGTTCTAGATTTATTTCATTAAATTACTGACCAATTCTCTAACTTATAGCAATGTGTTTGTTTCATTCATTAAAAATGTGATTTTTGTTATAAAAAAAATAAAAATTGTTGTTCCATTTTGCTTTTAAAAGTTTGATGATACTTTTCTCATCAAAATCAACTGGTATGTTGCTGGAGTTACAACCACATACCCAACATTAGTTGTAGAGAGATATGATGAGCTTTTTATGGAAGTCTATCAATGTACTCCTGTAAATAGGAAATAAATCTAGGAAAAGTTTTTACTATCATCAACACTACCTTCCCAATCACTATATACATAGTCATTAATTCAAAATTATCAAATGTAGTATATAAAATATGATGGTTTCAAGTGCCATCAACACATCTCAAGATTTCTTTCTTGCTTACAAGTAAGTGTATTTTAGTGCTTCATAATTTTTTATAGTTAAATCATTCAACAAATCTTTTATAAAATGTTGGAACCACATTTCTATTATAATCATCATTATTAATTTTTGTTCAATTGTAATTAATATACATTTGTTGGGATAAGTATGTCATATACCTTGTGATTTCAATTTACAAAATTAATCTCATATTTATTTATTATTTGTGAGCCCACATGAAAAGGGCATTCCACTTATGACTAGGTCATTATGCCATGTGTATTCCTTAGTATGACATGGCATGACATGTATAATGGTTTGTAAGAGAATATCTTGTTACATGGCATATAAGATATTCTATGATGAAGATAGTCACGCAAGAATTATTATGATGCCTTAGAGTATGATTGTAGGGTAACTAGATATGTTTTCAACTAAGAATTCTAACCAACTTTATGATGTGTCATAGAACATCTTTCAAGGGATATTATGGAGCCAAAATGGAGCACTCAATTTAATGAGTGGATCAAGATGGGGTTTGAAGCACCATAACAACATAAGAGCATCTACTATTTTTAAAATGTTGACTCATCATGGAGGTGTGTTGGAATTTGGGCCCTAGAATAAGGCACCATAAGTGGTTCATGGTATTGGGCCATGGTTTGATATACTACTTGTGGTTTCATAATGAATTCTTAGACACCCTTATGTTACTAGAGTTGATAGTTGGTGATACTCTAGTGAAACTATAACATGGAAATTGTTATAGTAATATCATTCATATTGCTTGCAATGTGGATTTTTTCTCTAAAAAGGATTTTCCACACAAAAAGCATTATATAATGGTAATATTTTTTCTCTATTTATTTTTATTTTTATAATGACATGATGTTTTGAATTTTTGTACATTTTCGAACATAGAATAGTATAAAATGTGTATTTTGTATCTCTACTTCCTTTTATCTAGTATCACAACTTGATTGCCTTCAATTCTAGGTGTTAGGGATAAAGTTTTTTATAGTTATCTTGGATTGAGTGGAAGCCTACATAGAAGGAGATTTTGTTCAAATGAAATGGCAAGCACTTCAAAGATATAAATTGAGAGATTCAAAAGCACTAAATTTCAGATTTGAAAGTTTAAGGTAACTGATATGCTGTAGATTGAGATCTAAAAGCTATTGTATGTATGCCCAAACATACTACAATGTCACAAGCATATTGGAACATATTAGATAGAATGTAAAATGGCTTCATTAGACTTTTCTTAGAAAATTTAGTTCTATTGAATATACATGAAGAAGCCACTACACAAGCTCTTTGGAAGAAGTTGGCTATAACAACTCCCCATGGATTTCCTGAGCTCATATACAAACTATTTTTCAATTTTTTTATATATATTTTTTAATATTAACCCAAAATCTCATAACTAGGCGGCTACTCAATATAAACCTCTCCTTAAAACACACCATTTCAAAATATAAATTTTACATCCATTTGGTACATTTTTTAATTATAATGGGTAGCTATTACAAAAGTTCTCTAACACTACCCAACCTTGCCACAAGTTAAAACATTTCTTTATAATTGATTTCAACCTACTATAATGAAACCCTTTAGTTACCAATATTGGTTTAAGCTTCTCAATTTCACCATTTTCATTGTATTTAGTTTTATAAATCATTTAATACTAGTTACACATTTTTGATTGGAAGATATACTAATTACAAAATTTGGTTTCTCTTAATTGCATCAAATTTAATCATTCATAACTTTTACTCAATTATTGTTTTTAATTGCTTCTTCAAAATTCTCAAAGGTTAAGGGAATGGATTTAGGATTTCTTTGTCTATTAATTGGAAATCTATATAGTGGTCTCCTATGATCACTTGCAAGGATAAAACCTATACCTAAAGTTCCTTGGGTTCATTCATTTAATTTTTTTTATTAGAAATTTTAGGACTCTACTAGATTTTTTTTGAAAACCACAAGGAATCTTTTTTCTTGGCCTAAAGCCGAAGCGAATTATAGATTTGGTAATTAAAATTTTGAGTCCCCCCAAACTATTATTGATTCCATTCCTATGGGAATGTTACACAAAAATGGATTCAAAATTTTTAAACAATGGTGGAAAAACCTAAAATTAGTATATTATATAACATTTCTTAACTATAAACCTCAAAAAGGTTATGCATAATTTTTATTACATAAATATGGTACAAATTATCAATGACCAAATGGGCACTTCAATCCTTGGGTAACACACAAAAACACATATTTAAAAGTTTATGGCAGGTTATCATTGAGTCAAAGCTTTCTCATTTTTCTTGGTGCATTTTATACCAAAGTCTTCCTACCAAATTGATTGATCAGTAGTTTCAAATCCTTGTTGCTCTCAAATACCCTTTCAAGCTTTACCTTGGAACCTAAGTAGCTTGGCATTGGTTTCATTACTTTTTCAAGTTTTCTATATTTAGGCCTTCTTCTTGGCATATGACCCTCCTAGGAGACTAGCTGAAAATCCCTACTAAATTTACATAGATATGACATGCTTTTAGAGTGTAAATATATTTTAATATATTTGAAAAGATATGACTTTTTTTTTTTTCTAGTAGTATTGTTGACAAAAAATACCATGTATTATAAATATTGTGTATGATTTAATGTGGTATGTATATATAAGTTCAAACTAGTAAAGTTACACTTTAAATGGCCCACTTATAGGTTCTTCTTGATCATCGTTGGGGGAAATACAACTTATATGATTATTAAATTTTTCTCAACTTAATATCCTCCAAATATGGGCCAATCCTTTTCACGAGGGTGCCAACATGACAAAAAGAATACTCATGTGCATGGTGATTCACATGCTTCCCACTTCAAAGCCTTTGGTCACACTATTCATGATTGGTCTTAGTCATTCTAGAAACATTTGGCTTCTCCTCAATGTTTCTCTAGAAGAGCTCTTAATGGGCCTAACACTAGCAAATTTCTTGAATAATTTCTCGTCTTAGAGTTTCTAGTCAACCTCCCAAGAAAGTGCAAACTCATGAGAATAACCATGATGATGCTCTTACTAACAAGGAGTCAATTCTTAATGGATAGGTAATCTAGATGTGTACAAACCAAATGATCATGACTTGTCTCCTACTACTAGCTTTATAACTCTTGTTGCTTCACAACTTTCTTTTTCTCTCTAGATATGATGTATAAGACTCCATCTTACCTAAAATTTAAGATCTAACTATTTCCACCTACCCTTTTCTAATATTGTAGTATATTTTTAAAATACTTTTATAATTAAAATAATACCTATTTCATCACAAAAAAAATCATCAAATATTTAATACCAATCCATTATATCACCACAAACATTAGATGGTGTTCTTTATCAAGGCTCATTTAAGAAATAAATTATAAATTTATCAAAACCATAAGTAAGAAAACTTGAGATATTATAGAGAACAAGGGAAACTTATGTTTAATTATTATATGAAAATAAATAATCATAGTTAAGAGTTTAGACTGTTGATCTATAAAAATCTAAAAATTCTCTTGAATGTCACCTCACCTTACAAGAGTGTCTCAAGGTTGTTCCCTATTGACTTTTCTCCACCTCTCTCTATTACTGCTCTGGCCACTTAATAACTTTGTTTATATTTTTATGTCAGAACTATTGCTCCATATGAACCTTGGGAGTATGACTATTTCCACTCACTTTTATATGTAACATTATTTTTTAAATGACACTTTTTCATTAAAAAGAGAGAGGCCCTTAAAGGACCTAGTTATTTCTGTAGATTCAGTTTCCCCACTTGTTTAACTATTGTGTAGGTTACAATTCATTGGTTGCATATTATGAATCCAGCTTTCAGATCTTACCTGGAGTACAAGGTTCAGACACAAGTGGCGCTTTATTTCACGTCGAAGGTCCATGGGTAAGCTCCGCAGAATTGTCTCTTCGTCAACCCCTTGAGTAGCGACCCATTTGTACTGATCGTACCGACGAATACGATCGCGAAGATCTTGAGGCAGTTGACGGTGTTCCATAAATTCCTCTGTATCACTTCTTTTTACTCTCCATTCTTCAATCCTAACTTTTAGAGACTGCAAGAATGCCTGTAGGGGAGAGCATATTCAAGTATCATAATGAAACATATTCTACTCAGCCTAGAATGAAGAAATATACCAATGATGGAGAAAGTAGCTTTACCTGCAAATTTGCAAGCACATGTGCAAATAATATTAAACCCAAAGTGCCATCAATGATTGCAAATATGTTCTCCCCACCGAAAGTGCTGGTTGAAAGATTTTGCCCCAGCGAACTACATGAACACAGTTACATCCTCCATCTCATTATACAACACAATAAATCCGATCTTTCAAAGTGAAATATACCAGTGCAGAGTTTTTTGATGAATAAGTGTGTAGACTAACATTTATAAAATAATAATATATATATTCAAAGGTGGATGGAAAAAATCATATTTTTAGAGTCCATACCAAAATTCGAAGCATACAGACATAGAAACAAATACAATATCATTAAATGACTAAAACAATAACAGAGGAGAGAAGAGGATCCGGATCATCCGACTTTTCACATGACTTTCACCAGTGCAGATTTTTAAATTGTTTAACTTTCTCTATCATTCTCCATCAAATCAATCAAATTTTACAATTTGAAAATATGTTCTAAAAAAAAAACTCTAAAAGCTGGTTCTCACTTGTGATTATTAGAAAGCTGAAATCCAGAACGCTGATAATGTTAGCCCAAGGTTCATTCAACTAGTTATATTAACAGATTAATAAGATAAGTTTTCTAGTTAAGGTACCGATATTGACAAAATAGTTAAGAAACCCCTCTCCCATGATTAAAACGTACTTAATAGAAGAGCCCTTCTCTTAAAGTAATCAGAATTTTAAAATTCTCAGTTTTGGAGGATATGGTGATTGGTCGCGGTTGGGTGTTTGCTTACAGACTACCTGAGTTAGACTCTCTTGGGGATTGGCAGACCACATCACACTCATAATTTTTTCTTTTGTTTAGAGATACTCCCTAGCTGTAGAACAGCTCTGCAGATGACAAAATAAGTTACCAATTCCCTTTTGTATCAATAAAAAATCTTATCAAATCCCAATACAACCGAAGTTTAAGAAACACAACATACAAAATAGAAGAACATTGCCTTCACTAATAGAGCTCTTCAAAAGAAAATTGCCAAAAATATACATTGTAAAGTAATGGCATGTTCTAGTTTTCAGAGTAGATTGGATAGTCAAGTTATTGGAAAACACAGATGATGGTTGTGATCAATTTTTTTGGATTTATCTTATATGTGTAGAAGGTGAATCATGCAGACAAAGATTATAGTAGTGCATGTTAAGACTTTATTTCATAGGTTCTATCAGATATGGATTCTTCTATTAAAAAAAGAGAAGTCATAGCATGTCCCTTCCTCTATTATTTTGGGTTGATCTCCATCTTGTATCCCACAAAAAATGTTCAAAGGGAGTTAAAGAATCTATATCTTATTTGGGTCTCAGGATAAGTCATGGTGGTGAATAGGGATGTGTAGCACACACTTCATCGTGTACATGTTACATTTATTATTGTACATGAAATTTATATTAATAGTAGTAATGTATATTGTGCAAATTATAGTAAAAAATAAAAATAACTTTCACAAATAAAATAGATAGTGAATTGAACTAGTTTTCTCCATGCATTTAGCATACACAAATCTTGACACTTAAAATAGAACTCTTAATATGCAAGTAGTTTGCATTTCATGCACAAATTATAGACTAGCAAATACAATTTGACTATGTGCATGCTCAAAATTACTTATCCAACATACTCCCTCATGGTGTCGAGTGGAATCACAAGATAATCTTAAAGTGTCAATCTAAACCTTTGTAACTCACTGTGCAACATTACCATCACTCTAGTCTTATAGACCCACTTAGTGCAAATACATTTCTTCTAGAAGTCAAGTACTCATTTACTTATTTGTCTCCTTGCAAGATCACAAGGTTTTCCCTTATTTTCTCGATCATAGAGAAGAATCATATTATTTCAAATTACATAACACCTTTCAATGTGTTAGTCATCACAAGAAATCATCAAACTTGAATCAAATATTCAAACCTTGTTTGACTACTATTTTTTTTACATATGAACATTTAGCTTTGTACAACCTTTTGAATATATTTGTAAGCTTTTACCATTTCAATACACCCATCCATTCATAATTCATCTATATACAATCTTGAATAAATTGTTTGTTCCACTCTTTGTTTCAACACCTTTCCTTTCTATGTCCTTCCCTATTACAATGGGAACATTGTGTGTACTACATTCCTTGAATTAATTTGTTTGAACTTGTAACACTTGTAATATATCTAAGAACTTTATTCTTTGGCCTTACAATTGGTTGAATGGACTCTTTGATTTCTTGCCCATACTTTCCCAAACCTTTTCCTTCATATCTCATTCTTTTCATGATATCCAAACCAATATCATTTTCAAAACATCCATTGGTGTTAATATCACAACCTACAAATTTTGTAGATTCAAACACACCCTTATCTTCAACCTTACACTTTTGATCAAAAGGAACTTCAACTATATCACACTAATTATTTGTATCACATGATGCATCACACAATGAAGGCTTTGACTTGAGACACTCATTTTCATTTCTATATGTTGCAAGTAATTGATCTAACTATTTATTTTGTTCTTTCAACTTTTCTATTTCATCTTTTTTATAACTATTTTTCTTTGTTTCTCACATATTAAATTTACAATTTCTTTCTTCACTTTTTAAACCATCTTTCCCATTGAAATAAATAAATTAAGTTTTACTAATACTAAAATTGATTGGGATTCACAATCTACCTTCACCTCACGAACTCTTCACACTTATAAGATCCGCCTTTGAATGAATCTACGGCTAGGTTGGGTGAGTCTCTTCCTGTGGCTATTTTTATTTCTTTTGGCAACTTCCTTGATTATATTTCTTGTCTTTGACTAGATGAACTTCACAAAAATTGCAACTTATTCTTTTTACTATTGAGCTCTTCAAAGCCTGTGATATGTCTTGTCCTACTATTAGATACAGTTTGATTGTGTGCATGCTTGACATCACTTATTCTATTAGAAATAAGCCACATCCATACCAATGATGGACTGGCCAAAGAGGGCCAATGACTATATTGGTAGAGCAGTTCAATAGAAAATGGAAGGTCCTAAGATTAAGTCCTAACTTGTCCATATGAGTTGTAGCTCAACATGTAGGATTAGAGCTAGGCTAGGAGCCCCAAGCACTTGTAGTGTGGCTTAAGTGGGGTGTTGGAAACAAGCCACACCTGTACCAACAATGGGTTGGCCAAAGAGGGTCCATTAGAGAACTCCAACATCAAATGAAAGGTTTTAGGTTTGAGTTTTAGTCCATATGAGTTGTAGCTCAACATGTTGGAAAAATATAAAATTTGACTTTACACTTAGGATATCATTTCAACCAATTTTTTTGAAATTTTCTATTAAACTATTCATGTGTCTTATCTATGCTTCTACATCTACATAAATTTCTAATATGATAGATTTAATTACAACCTTTGGAAAAAATTCTCTCTCCATGCTTTGATGGATGTCGATATAGTGTTCCAAAGCTCCCATTTACATCTAGGCCACACTTTCAATTGCTCAACAAGGTTAACTTTCACCTTTTCACATAGTCAACTTTTTTGCTAACTTTACAACTTTCTTAACTGATTCCATGTTGCATATTTCACATTTTCACTAACTTAAAAAATTCTTAACCTTCAAAAAATTATCTTTGTCACAAAATTTATGAATTTTCTAACTTTTTTAATATTGGCATGCTTTACAAATTTCATTAACATTTTTGTAAAGTAAAACTCTCTTTTTCTTTCAATACTTTTTAATTCTATGAATTTGTAATCTCAATGAAAAAGAATTAATACATTTTTATTGGGAGTGTATTTTCACTTAAAAGTTCATCATGTTGTGTACATAATAACTCCAAATGTTTTATTGTAATTTTTTTCTTTGTCCTCTCAAAAAAGGTTCATTTTAATTGTTTATGTAAAATATCTGATGAAATTTCATAAAATTAAAATCCACCAAATGAAAAGTAATTTTGGCTTGAAATTTTTTTCCACAATATATACTCAATGCAATCATAAATTTCTTTGTAAAATTACTTTCTTTGAACTTAGATAAATTTTCCAATTTAATTGTTTAGGCCAAACCAGGTTGAACTGGATGCAAGAAGCATATGATACCAACATCTTGTGACTACAAGGGTGGGTTGATTACTTTTGTTTGATGAACAAATTGATGTTCAAAGTGATTGAAGATATTTAAATCAACCGAGTCATCAAATAGGACATTCAGCACATGATGATAATTGCCAAATGTTGTTAAGATATAGTGTTGTACACCATTACATCAATTATTTTATTATAATATTGTAATTAAATAATATTTAATCCTGATGTGTTTAGTCACATTAGATAATTATTTGGAGTCACTTGTGAAGTTGTAATGTAATATTAAGTTTATTATTTAATGTCTAGGAGACATAAGATAATAATTTAATATTGGGGAAAGCATTTAATAAAGTTAAATCTTAGTACCCAATATTAAATGAGGTGTCAATAGATTTGTGTTCACATGGTTTTGTGGCACATGGTTTTATCTTACCACTTGCTTGTATTTGTGTGAGCTTGTATCTTTAAAAACAAACACATGTTTAATGGTTAAGGTTGGTTGGGTGAATGGTTTGTAATTATTGAGTCTTTTTGAGGAATGCATATGTGAAGCATGGCATGGGATGTGTGGATTCATTCTTGGACACATGAAAGATGCATTGGAGAGGATTGATAATTCAAAATTATTTAGTGTAACTTTGTAAGTTCATGTATTGTTTATTTACTAAATGATAGATGGAGTATTGATATTTTTGGAGGTTGGGTTTTTCCCTCTTGAGGGTTTTCTCAAGGTATATCTTGTGTTATCTTGTGGCTTGTCTATTTGATCTATGTATTATGGTTATTTTGTAAGCTTATATGCATGCTTTTCTCTCATAGGATTATGTAGGAAATGGATTAATAATGTAGTTATGATGCATTATTTTCTAATAATTTTGACACAAGAAGTTTAAAAATGACAAGAGTTAAAATGATACTAACATGTTTGAAATAAAATGATTTTGTATTTAGATAAAAAATAGTATATCTTAACTATGAATTAATTATTGTTGCAATTTCTGGATTGTAACTGTGTGTAATTAACTATTAATTAATGCAGATGCAAAAAATTACACACAACTACAATCCAATCCAGAAATTACAGCATTAATTGATCATGGACTATGGAAACTTTATGCTATGAATTAATTTTCATTTTCACACTTAATTTATCTATAATTTTTCTAAGTTGCTTGCAACTTGCATATTTATGGTGGGAAGATTATAGTCTAGAAATACATTTTCAATTTCTCATCATTTTCATCATGTCTTAGTCTTTTAGTTCTCCTAAATGTAAGCAGAATTTGGGCACATTTAAAGATATTTTTATGAGCCAGATACTTCATCTACATCTAAAAAAGATAGAGGGGTAGAAGACAAATGAGATGATCAGCTTAAATGACATTGACCCTATTCAAATTAGATTTTTGAGGATGTGGATAAGGTGGTTGATTTGGGTAGGGAAGAAATAAATGTAATAGTATATAAGGATGCAAGAGATAAGGCATCGATAGGGACTTTATCAAGCATGCATGATATTTCTGAAGTTGAGAAAGATATTGTTTCTCAATCATGAATCATATATTATTTCTCAACTATGAACCATTATGATCCAATTTGAAGGCATTCACAAAATTTCTTAGAAGCTTTATTCAAAGAAATTTGCATAATATTAAACATATTTGGAATTTTTAGTTATGTTGGTATCACATGACATGACTGGTTATATATATATATATATATATATATATATAATTAATCTTAAAACACGTATAAACTAAATTTAGAAAACTCATATATATATATATGAGTTTTCTAAATTCAGTTTGTACTTGTTTTAAGATTAATTTACAAAATTATGTGTTTTAAAATGTTAAAAAAAGTTGACCTTTTTTACTAAATCAAATTTTAATTTAGCAATTTTTCAATTATGATCTAAAATAATTAGACTCTATTTATATTTTAATTTTCCTGAGTGAATTCTAATTCTAAATAATACTACTATAAGATATACTAAATTTTGATTTATCTCTAATATTTATCATTTAACAATTGTCATTAATTGTATTCTCAATCTTGTCTTATTTAATTTTGTACATTTTGTACAAATTTTGTCTAATTATGTAAGAATTCTTCCATCTAAAACCTATCATAGTACTGTTCACTTAGTCTTGGGCTACAACAGGCTAGGTATTCCATGTTTGGTGAATTCTATATATATTTCATGTAAATAATATATTTTCTCTTTGATTAGTTAGAAAAGAAATTGTGAATTTGAAGAGGGACAAGCTTTAACAATACACTGTAAGCTTTGATTTGCTTAGGTGACTCAACGGAATCAAAATTTAACTTGAATTCAATGAATTATCGAAACAAATTAAAACCGATCATAGTAGTAATCACTTAGCCTTCGGGTACAAGGCTAGGTATTCCATGTTTGGTGTATTCTATACATGTCATGTAAATAACACACTTTCTTTTTGGTTAGTTAGAAAAGAAATTGTGAATTTGAAGAGGGACAAGTTTTAACAACACACTTTAAGCTTTGACTTGCTTAGGTATCTCATCTGAATCTGAAATTTAACTAGAATATAATGAATCACCTAAACAAATCAAGACTTAAAATATTTATCTAAACCAAAATTTTTAAAAATGACATATAATACAATGACAAAATTGAAAAAAAATCTCTTCTAAAATATATTCAATAACATGAGTACCTTTCTCTTAATTTTCATTTTCTTATACAGCTTGACATCCCAAAAAAATGTTTAGGACAGTTTACCTGAGATTCATCAAGGCCCACCATATACCGTAGGTGTACCTGTCAAGAAAATTTGAAGAGGGAATCCCAGTGCCCCAAGATAAAGAATAAATGCCAAAAGGAAGAGTGCTGTTTGGACCAGTTGCATTGCAATTACTAAATACTGGTGTAATGTTCATCCACTGTTCACGGGCAGAGCTCAAACCGTTCGTCAAACTGTCACAATCTAAAAAGTCAAGTGTGCAATTTGATGCAATGTCATCTGCACACGCGTACTCCCAACATGTGTTCCCACGTTCGATGGACAACAGATACCAAGTAGCACCCATAATCTGTGTATCAGTAAAGCACAAGTAAAATGAATTTAATATTGAATAAGATTAGTATGTGTATTTAAAGGAGGTTCAAGGATTACGTTGATAGAAAATTATTTGTATGTAATATGTTAGAGAATACATATTTATGCATAAATTCTAGTTGCATGTAGTTGGATTAAACAATTAATAAAGCACAAGTATGATCAATCTAACATTGAAGTTTAAACAAATTTAAAGTTTTAATTTGTTCAATTGATTCATCTGAAATTACATTAGTTTCTTAATAAGATCTATTTATTAATATGGTTTAAAATAAACATCTGAAAACATCAAAGACTATAGATCTTTAAAAATAACTTTTAACTTTTAATTAATATAAAACCTAATTCTCAATATCAAAACTCAAGCATCTGTGTGAAAGAACTTACATGGCATGCCATGAAGTAAAGAAATAAGTTGTATACAGCTCCAACCAATGCATTATCAATAACAGCTCCATTAGCTCTAGCAATTTCAGATGTCAAAGGGAAGATTAAATACATCCTAGGAAAATACTGGATGAGGGCAAGCAAAAGCAGGTCATTCTGGGTATGATCAGCATTTGATCTTCTAAAATAAGGTATCATGAACCAGACGGCAAGCTGCAAAAAATATTTCAAGGAGTATAAATTAGTCAACAAGAAAAGAACAAATTTGAAACTATACAAATTTTATTAGAAGAAAACAATTATAGTCAAGAGTTAATTAAAATCATTTGGATAACTGAAAACGCAGAAGCTGGAAAGTACAAGGATGCATTAATTAATAGTCAAATTTAATAGAACATAAAAATTGTCCAAATTATTTATTCTAAATTAACAATTAAAACAGTTACTAATGTATATACATTTTATTACATTATCCTAGAGTAACCTTATGAAAATTTATTTTTTCTTTACACTACCATAAAGTCATAAAAGTCTTTTACAATTTTTATTCTTTCAATCAAAACTCCATTCCTTCCTATCAAACTAGAAGTCATATAAAATATATGCTTCTATTGCTCCATCTCTAGCTTCCTCAAAACCTTAGCTAAATAATTTTTTACTAAGAAATGTGAATTTTGACCAAAGGATTAAAATCATACCTGAGGAATGGGCAATGATGCGAAAAAATCTAGACTGAACCCTTTCTTTAAATATCTCTTTGCAATTTGTGTAGGATCAGTAACAAGTTCACCACTTCCCAAAACTCGTGAGGTTGGAGCAACATATGCAGTCCGAAACTTTATTATCACATTCAAAATGTAGAATAAGTCTATTATTGAACGAAAAATAGTGACAATAACCTTAAGCCTCCTATCACTTTCCATACAACCATCAAAACTATCGAATGTTGGCAAATACAAGTAAAGTGGATCTACAAAGAGAGCAACCAAAGAAGAAATGAAGAATATTCTGTTCCACAGCTGAAGTAATTCATTTCCTGGGTCCAAAATAATCTTCCTCAATGGTTTAGAATCCTCATCAAATACTTTGGATTTTCCACAATGAAATACACCCAAATTCAACAAGCCTTGAGATCTTTTCTTTTTCACCTCATACTTTTTTCCTGATGCATGTTTTGGACTATCCAAATCATTGTTAAACCTGGAAAGCAAAAGAAAAAGATATTAATAATTTCAATAGTTATTTTTTTTTTTCTAATAAAATAGAACAACTATTTTTTTTTTTTAATTACATTGTAAATAAAATAATTTTGAATGGTCTCTAAACATTATAGAATTTCACAGTCTAGATAAAGACAATAAAATACCAAAAGAATGAAATACAAAGAGAGACTAGGCCTTAACCAACACTAATTTGAACACACAATAAGAGATGATAACTCAACAATAATTTGTAACAAAATTACAATAAAAAGACAACATAAATATAATAAACAAAATTATCAATATTATTTACCACCGTGTGGTTGAATGATATAAAATTGTGATTGACTATTTAAATAAAATTAGATAAATATAAGAAACATAATTCAATACAAGAAACAAAATTTGATAAAGAAATATTGTGTATTTTAATATTTAAAAATAAGGTAATGATTATATAGGTCAAGATATTTTTTCAATAAAATAAGACAATTATTTAACACTTTTATAATGTTTGAAGAACAAAATTACAATTATTTAACAATTAAACAAATTAATGTATAATAAAATAAAAATAGATAGTTCTAAATTATGTCAAGATTCAAAACTCACTAATCCAAAATATATCCACATGATCATTCATATTTTAAAATACATCATAGATAGTTCCAAATTATTCAAAACTCACTAATAAAAAATATATCGTCATGATCATTCATATTTTAAAATCCATCATAAGAATCAAGGGGTGGAGAGGAATGTTAGGTTTTTGCTAATATTTAAAGTAAATATGAATGAGAAAGTGTAGTATATTTTTACACAAAGTATTCCACAACTGTTGATTAGGAGACAATAAAGTAAACCTTTTTTATAAGAGTTTATCTAATAGTAGAATTTTATTTTTATGGAATTGATGTGACACGGTAAAAGTATAAATGAAATTTCTTATTTAAATTAAAAATATTTTTTTTAACAACTTAAAAAATTATCAAATTGATTTTATTATTTCATATTAAACATATCATACACAAATAAATTTTAACATAAAAATATGTTATTAAAGTACAAAAAAATTATTTAAAAATAAATATTTTATTTTAAAAAAAATATTTTTAATTTTATTTTAAAAACTTATTAAAATTTAAAAATTGATATTAAAATATTAAATCATATTATAGTATTTTTCTATTACTTTATGAAAAACTCTAGAATTTTTTATTTTAACCCTCATCAAATAAAATTAAAAGAACAATATTTTTTTTAATAAAAATGAGGGTAAAAACTTTCTTGAATCAAGAAATCAATACAAAGCAAGGCATTACAATCAACTCGCCAGAGGTCAATACTAATAAACAATCAATCACCAACCAAGAAATGCCTCATGTCCTTCTTAATCAAATCCTCTAGTTCCTAAGAAAGATTCTCATGAAGACCACCCGAATCTTCAACATCCCAATTTTCCATATGCTTAGACGCCCATTTAGCCAAACCATCCGCCACCTTATTCCACTCTCGTGGAATATGGTAGAAAGTGATAGAGTCCAAGACTCCACCCAAATATGTGATTTGACTAACAACCCCCACAAGCTGTCAATTCACACCCTCTAATTGGTGCTTATTCAACAAGTCAATCACAATCTATGAGTCAGACTCACAAATTATCCTTCTCCATCCAAGGGCACATGCCTTTTTCAAATCCAAGAGAATAAACAACACCTCTATGAAGTTGTTAGAGTGCCTACCCCTGTACTCTGAGAAGAACTCGACCAACACTAGAACTATCCCTTCCAATGCCACCAACCCTAGCATGACTAGGATTATTGTTGACAACGGTTTTACTTGCAGTAAACAGGTCGAATAAAATATCCATAGACAAGATCACGAAGAGCCTATCCTTCTTGAAAGATATGGAACAAAGACAACCTAAGGGGAAATTCTGCATTCACCTAGCAAGGATTGACTTCCATTCAATCTCAAGTTTTCGATAACTAGGTCATGGTTGCACTAGGGTCACTTTGGGATAATGATGTGACAATTGTGACTACGGTTATTTTTTTAGCTTTACAAAGAATTATACAAATTTTACATAAAAAATTATTTCAACATCAAATAACATCATTAAATTGAAAGATTCAACATAATATTTCATGAATAATCACAAAATCTTGCTATCACTTAAGTAGATTTAGCATTAAGCATTCAACAAATTCATGGAAAATAAAAGATTTTCAATAAAACTATTTCCATTCACTTATATTTTTTGGAACATTTTCAAAAAATATTAAACATCTATCCTAAAACATAATGTAAAAGTGATGAAAAATAAAAGTTTCTCCTAGTTATTCTCCATGGATGCCCAAGAGAATTAATCGAAACAGAGCAAACCACTTTATATTTCACCATATTGACTCACAACTTCGTAAAAAATGGTGCAAGCTTTTAAAGAGAGAGAGTTTCGTTTATGGACACCGAGTAGGTTCTGTATGCACCCTTAAATGGTGCAACATATAGTCTTGTTCGACCGAACTTACAAAACCAGCTACAAAAGACACTTAGATAGGTAGCTATCCATAAAGCTTTGATATCAATTATTGTCTATGTGCATACAAATTTTTATGCCAGAATGGTTTAGATAATAGGAGAAAAGAACAAAACATAAAAGAAGTTTTTTCTCCTTCGACATCCACAAATTCCAAACTTAAAATAAAAATGTGGGAGGAGATGGCCTTTTATAGAAACAAGGCGCTCAAAAGTCCAACTTAAAAGTTTTTCTAGAGAATCAGAAATATCAAATAAAAATGTGTCACATGGCATGTGCCACCTATCATCAAGAACATTCTAGAATAAGTCAAAGCTTTGACTTTGTCTGTAGCGACACTTTTCTTCATACTTCACCACAACCACTTTATCTCCATCAAGGCTGCCATCTTTTCTCAAAACACAAAAATGATAAACATCTATTGAGACCAAGATCAACCTACAAATTTAAAATTAAAACAACAAATGAACTTCATTATATTTTTGGTATCCGGTATCTGGTTATCTCCATATTCACTTATGACTTGGGCGCCAGGATTCTTCCTTCTTTCTTTAATTGATATTCTCGAAAAGCCTTTAATAATTGATGTATACATTCTTTTGAAATTATTTGTATTGCTCTCCAAGTGAGTTTGAGCTTGGTATATTCTTTAGTTGCTTGAAGTATGATGTCATTCTTTTGCGCTTTGTCTGCTTCATATTTGACTATAACATTTCTACATTGTATTATTTCATCAATAAACTCTCGTGTCATCAATTGAACATGATCTTTATTTATCCTTTCTATCCATTCCTTGAAAGCTTTGGCTTCTTTTCCCTCCTGTCCCAATGTTTGAGTATCAAAGCCTTGATGTGTCAATATTTCAATAAATTCTTGATTTTCACTAATCAGTCTTTTGCACTCAAGAGTGACTCTTTCAAATCCTTCAATACATTGCATTATCATGTCACCCTCCCATTTCAGCTGTTTCTTCCATTTTCCTAGCAATGAGGCTTCATGTCCTGATATTACATTATTCTGTATTAATTCTTGGATATTTGACTATATGAGAATTCCAATATTCACCTTTCATCTATGACCTATCCTTGGCGAAATTTACATTCATCTTCAAATCTTTTCAATTTCTTTGAATGATGATATGCTTCCTTGTACTTTCTTATTGCATTTATAATAAATTAATCTCCTTGCTTTACCTAGTATTCAATCCATTCTTCAAATATATTCATCTTATGACGAACTGCAACAATGGCATCCACTTGCTCTTGTGACATCAACACCAAATGTTGGGGCAGTTCTGCTTGTTTTCGACCAGATAAAGTCAATGACTTGATAAAGTGTTCCAAGGTAGCAACCTGTTCCTTCAATTCTCTTTTCTTTTGTTTATATTTCTGTACTATGGCAACAGTAACATTTAAATTTACTTTTATTTCATCTAATTCTTGCTGCCAAGATGAGTGTCCAAGATTAATACTTGTGATCTTGTACTCCTTAGGTGTTATCTCATGTCTAGATCTTTAGCAATTGTAGGAGTGGCTATCTGAGTAGTTCTATTGCCATCTGCATTCCTCTACACTGGTATGACATGCTTTGTCTTTGCTCTGCGCTTAGGTTTAGGAGTACTTACTTCTTGCATAAAATTATTGAGATTCAAAGGTAATATTTCCACTTCCATTAGAGAATCTAATTCCCTGATTAACCAATTAGGTGTATTATCATCTTGTTGTACCTCTGTAACCTTTTCTTGTCCCTGTTTATTACTTGTTTTAGGAACTTCCTCTTTTTGACTTGCCATATTTTCTGAAATGGGGACCTCTTTAACAATATCTGGTATAGATTTAGGATTAACTTGGTTTGACACTTCCTCCTTTGTTTTGAGACTTACACTTTCTTTTTTATCTAGATTTTCTAATTCATTTCTCTGCATATTACCTTCTTCATTTATTGATACACCAAGATTCTTTTCATCTTTAGTTCCGTCTTTTACAAACTGTGTAGCTTCTTCTTCTAGAATTTTAGTGTCAATTTCATTTTCAACATGGCCTTTATCTGATTCTCCAAAGAACTGTGAGTATTCATCAACATTTTTCACATTCCCAAAAGAAGGCTGGGAATCAAGAGTATCTTCAACAACTCTTTCATCAACAAGATTTTGCTCTGCATCTTCCCTTATTTCCATTTCAAGTACGCTAGGGTTTCCTGCCTCTGAGGTGAGTGTTCCTTGAATAAATTCTTCTTCAATATTTATAGGGTTAGATCTTGTATCTTGAATTTCTTCTACCACTAGGAATACCATGGGCTTGTCTTTAGACATCTTCTCTTGTACTTTCTCCCACAAAACACCTCATTTATCTACTTGTTCCTTAATACTGGCTTCATCTTCCTCACAAATTTCCTCTAGAGCTACAAGAGTCCCACCCAGTGCTTGCTTCATACTAGCCATATTAACAGAAGGGGGAGAAGTAAATAATGTTGTAGCTCTTTGAGATGTAGACTTGGTTTACGTACCAATGCTCCCTATTGCTCCCGTTCCTTTATCGATAATTACTCTTGTTTTGGTTTTAGCTATAGAAGAAGATGCACCTTTGGGTCTCGCTTTTGATTTATCTTTACCTGTCTTTGCATCTTTCTAGATCTATTAGATGGTTTTATGGGAAATTCCTATCTTATTGCTTCAGGGGTTCTTTCTTCAATTCTAACACTTGGAACTTAGCCTTGCTAATATTTCTTTTCTTCTTTGTAGGCTCCCCACTTTCAAAAGCAGTTTCATCTCTTTATTTTTTGTGTTTTATCTTATGAGAAGATGGGTTCAATTCCTCTTTCTCTTAAACTTTTACAAAAATCATTAATCTAGTGTTGAGTATAAATTAGGATTGGCCTAGTAAATTCATCAATTGATGTCATGTCTTCATCATCAACACTTGGGTTTGGAATGGGTTCATCATATACCCTATCATCATTGTAGAACTGGTTCAACACCTAACCATCATCTTCTTCCATTTGATTTGGGATGTCATAAAGCTTGAGCATCTGAGCAAATCTTAAAGTTATTCTTTCATAGTTTCTTCTTCTCACCACGTGCTTGTCTTCATAGTTAAGCCAATAATCTTCTAATGAGGCACATGAGAATGATAACCAAATATATTTGTATACGCATAAAAATGGTCATGTCTATAATCCTGGCAATTAATTAAATATTTATTATTTAATTATTTCTTCTAAAGTCCTCTATATATGATTAAATTTAATTAATTTAATTATATTGTTCATTCATCTTATTCTTCTTTCGTAATTAAATAAATTTATTTATTTTATTTAATTATTTTCATATGTCCACTTAATTAATTAAATAAATATATTTTATTTATTTAAATTAATTATCATTTGTTTGAATTTAAATTAAATCTTTGATTTAATTAAATTTAAATATCTTTTTCTTCTATTTTAATTTCTTCTTCTAATTAATTAAATGTTTCATTTAATTAATTCCATAAAAGTGATTTAATTAAATAAATCTTATTTAATTAAAAATATTTATGCTTTCTTTCTAAATCAAAATTAGGTATTTTACCTAATTGTGCAATCTTCTCATATCATAATTAAATATTTTATTTAATTATGAGATATTCTGCTTTTTTCAATAAAACATGATTAAAGCTCTCTTCTTATCACAAGCTTTCTTCTGCTTTTAAAAGCTTAATTAAATATTTTATTTAATTAAGAAAAGCTGAATGTCCTCCACAAATAAATAATTGATTTTTTTAATTAATTATTTATCAGCTTTAAATCTTTCTTTTATTCTTTTAAAGAAAGATGATTTCTTATCTTCTCTTCTTTTTCCTCTTTCATAATAAAATAGAAAAATTGGTTTTAGGTTTCTTCTATTTTCTCCTTCAGTTTCATCTATCTTCGACCGTTTGATCTGTCAGGAATTATCACAGCCATTGATCATATCAGCCAATCAGAAGCTTTTGAAAACTTTATAAATACAACCTCTCACAATTCATTTAGGGGGTTGATTCTTAAGTATCCTCACTCTGTCAAAATCATTCTGGAATCTTCCATCTTTCATCCATCATTCTTCTTTTTCGAACCTTCACTATATCGTTATGCTGCCAAAGTGAGCAACCAACATTTCTCAAAATCTCGTTCTTTAGGAAGACAGTTTGTTGAACCTAGCCTACAATCTGAGAACACAAAGCTGGAATCGACAAAAACACTAAAGATAGAGGACAATATGATGCTTTCGAAGGAGCCATTCGCATAAGAGTTTGTTTTGTTTATCTGTTTCCTTTGAGTTAATGTTATATTGGTGTGTTTGATTTATTTAATCATGGTTTAACACTTAAAAATTGAGCCTAGCCTACAATCTGAGAACACAAAGCTAGAATCGATAAAAACACTAAAGATAGAGGACGATAGGACGACAATGGAAGCAGGATACTGAGTTTGCGTCTCTTTTCCTTTTATATTCTGTTTTGTTATAATGTCCTATTGGTGTGTTTGAATATTTGTTTCAATTCATTTACGCATCTAATTTTCATACACACATTAAATGGCGCCCACCGTGGGGCCTTGCCCCATTTTTAACATTTATCTGTAGGTTTTCTGACAGGATTTCGCGTTCTGGAATTCGGCTTTCAGACAAAAATTCTTATTTTAGAGAATCCAAGGGTTTTCTGTATTGCATACAAGGGTTTATGTAGTGCATACAAGGATTTTAATGGTGTTTTTTTGCAGGTTTTATTGACTTTGTTTTGTAGATCTGCCAATTTTTGGACAAAACCGCAGGTTTTACAAAGTTCTTCATATCTTCTACACGGCTGAAATTTTTTTTACAATATTTTTACAGAACTTTGAAAATAATTTCAAGAGGCTACAGTAAAAAAATAAGGGTTTATGATCCATTTTGTGGAAGTTATTCCGATTTTAATTATTTTCATAAATTTAACTTTCTCAACGAAAATCGACGAATTTTTCAGAACTTTTTACATTTTTGGAAATCTCATGAAATTCTAATGAGGGTCTGTGTTTTACAGATTTAGTTTGGAGGTCAAATACAATGCGAAAAAGTTCGATCTTCGTTTTCTGTATGGTTTTCATAAATCCGCGATTCTGAGAGCAAAACAGGGAATTTTTCTCACTTCTTTACATTTCTGGAAAGCTCTCAGAAAATTAGCAGGGGTCTCTTCTTTGATTTTTCTTTTTTCAGATCAAAAAAAATGTCAAATACTAAAATCTAATTCGGCTATGTCAAAAGTATCTGAAATTGAAATTTTCTGATGAACTTGTCTTTTTCTTTTCTTTTTCTTTTCTTTGGCTGCATTATAATATTGTTTTTTCATCTTGTAGGTGATCATAAAGAGTTTTGGTAGCAGCAATATCATTCACAACAAAAATTTGGAAAGCGAAAAATAACCAGGTGCACTCGTTTCATCCTTCATCTCTTAATCTTGTTTGTCACATCTTTCAATTTGGGACATAAAATCAAATCTTGTTTGATCACATCATTGCAATTGGTTTAAAAAAAAAAATCTTGTCTTCAATCACATTTCAAACATTGGGTCTAAAATTAATCATTGTCTTCCATCACATCTTGATTTGGGATCTAAAAAGAATGAGTGCTTCATTGTTTTCTTCTAAACATTTCAATTTTCTAAAGGGAAATTAATCACTGTGAGCGTGAATCAAGTGTGTGTGTCTTCCAAAACACCTCACTTGGTTCACTTTTGTCAAACCCTTTTTAGGAGGCCTGCTTGGAGCACACACCCCTCCAAGGGACGACCTCAATCAAAGTGTGAATCAAAAGACACGCTTGTTTGGAAGTTGGAATCTTGTCACTCTAAGCTAAGCCCCAAAGAACTTTATACCTTTGGGAAGTGAAGGTGAAGGGTGGGTTACCCCTTTCTCCCGGCTTATTGGCAGAATTTTGCTTTCAAAATCATCCTTAGTCAACCTTGTGAAAACTCACTTGAGACTTAATTGGCCATACCCCACTTGACTAGTCATCAAGCTTGTTGTTGTGTATTCAAGTGTTTGCTTAATCATAACATCTGATCTTCAAAGACAAACTTATCATTGTGCTTGGTGTGTGTGTTCATGCATTTACATGTGAAATATTGTGTTTGATAGTGCCCAAGTCAAATTTCCAATAAACTCTTGCCACATCATCCAAATCATACAATCTTGTCATTCCATATCATATCCTAATCATCATCTCTTTAATCCAATCAACATCATTTTACACCATGGAAACATTGGAAGACATGGCACAAGAGGTTGTTCACATGCTTCACACTCTTAAAACAATTCAAAAACCTTTGCCCAAAAAAGTCATTCACGACTTCCATAACATAATACAAAAACTTCAAGCAAACAAGTCACCTCAAATCCAATACCTCGTAACTCAAGCCCAATACCTCATAGCCACATGTCAAATCCAACAACCACAACATCATCCCCTATCCATTCATTATCAACCAATTCCACCTCAACCTAATGTGTCATCCCTTTCCACCTCATACCAATCTAATCAATCCACTTCTTTGAATGACAATTCCACATCAACCTATCAATCCACATCACGAAAAACACATCTGAATTTAAGTCCACCTGGGAAACAAAATCAAGAGCCTTTAAGTTCTCATGCAACCATTCACAAGGGGAATACTGATATAGGTTATGTACTCTCAAAGTATATATACAATAAAAATAAAAAACCTAAGCCAACACCTTCCACCCCTACACCTCCAAAGGATGTGACCCAAGGGCTACAAGCAAGGAATCAAACATCACCATGTCCTCCAACACATATACTTGAACAAACAAAAGAGTCCTCAAATGCCATGCCAAGTCCTTCAAGCCAACCATGTCATCCACAACCCCTTGATCCCATTCAAGAGTCTTCCCCATTAAGTCTAAGTCAACCTCCATCATGCCTCCATGTTGTTGACCATCTAGAACATGTTGAGCCCATTCAAGAGTCATCTCCTTCCACTTCCATTCAAGCAACCCAAGAGGGATATCAAGAGTCTACTCCCAAGCATGTGGAAACATCAAGCCCTAGTCCTAATCAAGATCAAATCACTTTCATCCAACCTATCCATAATCTATATCGTTTTTATGATCAAGATGATATCCATAATGATGAAGAGCCTATCCATGAGCAACTTGATCCTATACACATCCATGAGAAAGATATTCCAAATTCACCTCCACCTAGTCCTATCCATGATCTATCAACATCCACTTCCCTTGATGAGACACATGCCTCCCAAGCCAACATAGAAGATCAAACAAACACCTTGGATCTAAGTGAACACAATTCTAATCAAGATCCTAATGATCCTTCATCACCCACAATTGACCCCATTGAAAGTCCTCCATCCTATCCTATTGGTCTTTCCACCCTCATTCATGAATGTTCCTCCTTAGAACAACAACAACCATTATCTTCCCAAGCATTATTTTCTCCATCCAATAAGGAACTCATGTCTAGTGTTCCACCTACACCTATTCCCATTGTCCATTGCACACTCCAAAACATGAACCACCAAGGTAAAGGTCTAGACCTTCATGAACAAGATATTTTGGAGCCCATCCATGTCAAAGTCCCTCCACGCTCTTATGACCTTGGACCTACACCCCAAGGACAACAACCTAAAGATGTTGGTACTTCCTCCATGCGTCCTAAGTCCACTTTCCATCATAAAGCCTATCGTACACCCAAAACATATGTTGTCATTCCACCACCGTCATCCTACAAATGTCAAAAGCATGTGACCATACACCTTCCACCATCTAATTTACCCCCACTTCTTCCAACTCTGCATATTCCTCCATCCACTTTGCCACCATTACTTCCAACTCCTAATATCCCTCCATCTAATCTACCTCCACTTCTCCCAACACCTAATATCCCCATTATCCAATCCCCTTATCCCTCCATCCATAAATACCCTAACATTCCTAATCATGACCAACAAATGCACACATTGTATAAACATGAAGCTTCCACCCATTCCACCATATCCATGGGATTCAAAAGAAATAATTTCAATGCCTCTACCTATAAAGTCAAAAATCCTAAGGGTTCTCATGCCTTAGGACATCAATACAAAAAGTCAAAGCAAAATACATCTAAAAGGTATATAAGCCCATACCTCCAAAAGTAAAGGCCAAAACTAAAATGGTTTGGGTACCTAAGAAAAAAGAAATCAAGTCAAATGAGGCATTCACATCACAAAAATCCCAACCATCCACTTCCACCCCACATTCTCATTCCATTCAAAAGTCTCAAATTCCTAAAACCCACAAGCAAAATAAAAATCATACAAATACTAAGTCTATGTGGGTACTTAAAGCACTTCACCCTCCACCTCCTAAGCAAACATCTTCATTGCTTCCTACACCCCATCCACATCAAAAGCTTCAACGTTTATCACAGTGTGTGCAACCATTGGTCATGGTTCCCTTACATTTCACAACAATTCCACATACCTCCATCTCCCCATCCTTCAACTATTATCCTACATATCTTCCCAACCACCTTCCTATGGTCCATGCTTTTGCATAAACCTATCATCCTCCCTACATAATCCACATCATCATTCACTATTCCCCATCCATTCTTGCATAAGCCTTTCATAATCCGTCATCTACCTAATCCATCCCTTTCATGTCATCCCTTACCAACATCTATGAGCACTTGACATGGTCCATGCAATGACATCCATATCTAGTGGGACTATCACCTTTCACGGAATTAGACACTTGAGTCCCTCCTATCCATATTTTCCTTCTCCTATCCAAAAATTCAAAATTAAAAAGAAAAAAAGTAAAGAGAAATCCCTTCGTCCAATGGTGAAAACCTAGTAAACAGGCACCTTGGATAAGTACCATGATGCAAACCTAGCAAATAGGCATCATGCGTAGGTTGATCTTCTATGTCACTTACACTTGGGGGCACAATGTCTTATCTATCCAACCTATCATTTTCATGTCTTGTCATTTCCATCCTACCTACCATCTTTAGCCATCATACCCTATTATATTGAGTCCATTCATCCACCCTTCTTCTTTTGATCTTGATGAAGATATAGGGGCAAAATGTTGAAACATGCTTTGGATATCTTTTGATATACCTCATCCTTCCAAACAAGCCTATCATTATCCTATTGCCATAAGCTTTGTCATGAAAATCCTAAGTCTTGTACCTAGAATGGGGCATGTTATTCCTATGCAACATAGTCTTTGAAAATCACATCCTTTCTCTCTTATGATGCATACATCCATTTCATTCACTATGACTTATCCTTTCCATCCATCCATATATCATGAGCCCTTTATTCTTTATCCCATCACCCACCCTTTCATCCATCAATCCCCTTTATCTCCTTGCACCTAGCCTTGGTTTTCCCCTTGTCATTGGTATCTAGCACAAAGGCTACTCAAATTTTCATCCTTTGACACCTCCAAATATTCTCAAAAATCCAAAAAAATCAAAACATCTCAAAACTCCAAAAAAATCAAAACATTTCAAAAATACAAAAAAAATCAAAACATTTCAAAATTCAAAAAAATCAAAACATCTCAAAACTCAAAAAATAAAAAAAAGTCTTGAAATACAAAAAAAGTAGAAAAAGTCCTAAAGAAATACAAAAAAAATCAGAAAATTAGTAGGGGTCTCTTCTTTGATTTTTCATTTTTCAGATCAAAAAAATTGTCAAATACTAAAATCTAATTCGGCTATGTCAAAAGTATCTGAAATTGAAATTTTCTGATGAACTTGTCTTTTTCTTTTCTTTTTCTTTTCTTTGGCTGCATTATAATATTGTTTTTTATCTTGTAGGTGATCATAAGGAGCTCTAGTAGCAGCAATATCACTCACAACAAAAATTTGGAAAGCGAAAATAACCAGGTGCACTCGTTTCATCCTTCATCTCTTAATCTTGTTTGTCACATCTTTCAATTTGGGACATAAAATAAAATCTTGTTTGATCACATCATTGCAATTGGTTTAAAAAAAATCTTGTCTTCAATCACATTTCAAAAATTGGGTCTAAAATTAATCATTGTCTTCCATCACATCTTGATTTGGGATCTAAAAAGAATGAGTGCTTCATTGTTTTCTTCTAAACATTTCAATTTTCTAAAGGGAAATTAATCACTGTGAGTGTGAATCAAGTGTGTGTGTCTTCCAAAACACCTCACTTGGTTCACTTTTTTCAAACCCTTTTTAGGAGGCCTGCTTGGAGCACACACCCCTCCAAGGGATGACCTCAATCAAAGTGTGAATCGAAAGACATGCTTGTTTGGAAGTTGGAATCTTGTCACTCTGAGCTAAGCCCCAAAGAACTTTATACCTTTGGGAAGTGAAGGTGAAGGGTGGTTTACCCCTTTCTCCCAGCTTATTGGCAGAATTTTTCTTTCAAATCATTCCTTAGTCAACTTTGTGCAAACTAGCTTGAGACTTAATTGGCCATACCCCACTTGACTAGTCATAGGGCTTGTTGATGTGTCTTTCATGTGTTCTTGTTTAATAATCATTATTACATTATTCAAATTTCAAAATTCAAACTTGCTTATGTGTCTTGCGTGAGTGATTTATGGTGTGTACATGTGTGATCATTCATTTAAATATTGCCAAATCAAGCTAAACACCAAACACATAAAGACAAGTCACTTTACATGTTCTTCCAACACATTCACATCATATCCATTTCATCCTAATCAATTCAAGTCATCCAATCTAATCATTCCACATCATCACCATCACCACTTGTCAAAATGGTCATAATCATAAACAAGCCCAATCCTAAACCTAAGCCCGAGATCATAATTCAAGGAGTCCCTTTCTATAGTCCAAATAATGAAACAAAACCAAAACCTAAAATCAGATTTCGAGGGGCTTCTCCTTCCACCTCATACCAATCTAATCCATCCACTTCTTCGTGTGTCAGTACCACATCAACCTATCAATCCACATCATGACAAACACATGTGAATTTAAGTCCACCTAGGCAACAAAATCAAGAGCCTTTAAGTTCTAATGCAACCATTCACAAGGGGAACACTGATCTAGGTTATGTACTCTCAAAGTATATCATACCACTATACAGTAAAAATAAAAATCCTAAGCCAACGCCTTCCACCCCTACACCTCCAAAGGATGTGACCCAAGGGCTACAAGCAAGGAATCAATTGTCACCATGTCATTCAACACATATACTTGAACATACAAAAGAGTCCTCAAACGCCATGCCAAGTCCTTCAAGTCAACCATGTCATCCACAACCCCTTGATCCAATTCAAGAGTCTCCCTTCACAAGTCCAAGTCACCCTCTATCATGCTCCTATGTTGTTGACCATCAAGAATATGACAAGTCTCTCCATGAGTCATCCCCTTCCACCTCCATTCAAATAAGTCATGAGGTATATCAAGAGCACAATCCTAAACATGCAGAAACATTACCCCCTCATCCACATAAAGATCAACACCAACCCAATGATTCCATTCATAACATACCTAATATTGTTCATGATCAACCTTCCATCTTTGATCAAGACCCCTTTTATGATCAAGAAGACCATGATGATCCTCTTAGCCAACTTTATGCATTCCATGGTCAAGAGCTTTCCACCTCACCCATCCATGATGCACAAACATCCACTTCCCTTGATGAGAAATATGCCTCCCAAGAACACATACAAGATCAAACAAATACATTGGATCTAAGTGAACACAATTTTAATCAAGATCCTAATGATCCTCCATCACCCACTATCGACCCCATTGCAAGTCCTCCATCATATCCTATTGTTCTTTCCACCCTCATTCATGAATGTTCCTCCTTCGAACAACAACCATTATCTTCTCCATCCAATAAAGAACTCATGTCTAGTGTTCCACCTACACCTAGTCTCATTGTCCATTGCACACTCCAAAACATGAACCACCAAGGTAAAGGTCTAGACCTTCATGAACAAGATATTTTGGAGCCCATCCATGTCAAAGTCCCTCCACGCTCTTATGGCCTTGGACCTACACCCCAAGGACAACAACCTAAAGATGTTGGTACTTCCTCCATGCGTCCTAAGTCCACTTTCCATCATAAAGCCTATCGTACACCCAAAACATATGTTGTCATTCCACCACCGTCATCCTACAAATGTCAAAAGCATGTGACCATACACCTTCCACCATCTAATTTACCCCCACTTCTTCCAACTCCGCATATTCCTCCATCCACTTTTCCACCATTACTTCCAACTCCTAATATCCCTCCATCTAATCTACCTCCACTTCTCCCAACACCTAATATCCCCATTATCCAATCCCCTTATCCCTTCATCCATAAATACCCTAACATTCCTAATCATGACCAACAAATGCACACATTGTATAAACATGACTTCACCCATTCCACCACCATATCCATGGGATTCAAAGAAATAAATTTGATACCTCTATACATAAAGTCAAAATCCTAAGGGTTCTCGTGCCTTAGGACATCAATACAAAAATTCAAAGCAAAATACATCTAAAAAGCTATATAAGCCCATACCTTCAAAAGTAAAGGCCAAAACTAAAATGGTTTGGGTACCTAAGAAAAAGGAAAGCAAGTCAAATGAGGCATTCACATCACAAAAATCCCAACCATCCACGTCCATCCCACATTCTCATTCCATTCAAAAATCTAAAATTCCTAAAACCCACAAGCAAAGGAAATAAAAAAATCATACAAATGCCTAAGTCTATGTGGAATTTGCCAAGCACTTCACCCTCCACCTCCCTAAAGCAAAACATCTTCATTTGCTTCCACACACCCCATCCACATCAAAGCTTCAATGTTTATCATAGGTAGTATTGTGCAACCATTGGTCATGGTTCCCTTCCATTTCACAACAATCCCACATACCTCCATCTCCCCATCCTTCAACTATTATCCTACATATCTTCCCGATCACCTTCCTATGGTCCATGCTTTTGCATAAACCTTTCATCCATCCTTTTGCACAAGACCTATTCAATCCACATCATCATCCACTATTCCCCATCCATTCTTGCATAAGCCCTTCATAATCTACCATCTACCTAATCCATCCCTTTCATGTCATCCCTTACCAACATCTATAAGCATAATGACACTTGACATGGTCCATGCAATGGCATCCATATCTAGTGGGACTATCACCTTTCACGGAACTAGAAACTTGAGTCCCTCCCATCCATATTCTCCTTCTCCTATCCAAAAAATTTAAAATAAACGAAAAAAATAAAAAGAAGAAATCCTTAGATCCAATGGTGAAAACCTAGTAGCGAGGCACAACAGATAATTACCATGATGAAACCTAGCAGGCGAATGCATCATCGTGATTTGATCTTCTATGTCACTTACGCCCAGGGGGCACAATGTCTTATCTATCCAACCTATCATTTTCATGTCATATCATTTCCATCCTACCTACCATCTTTAGCCATCATACATACCTATTATATAGAGTCCATTCATCCACCCTTCTTATTTTGATCTTGATGAAGATATAGGGGCAAAATGTTGAAACATGCTTTGGATATCTTTTGATATACCTCATCCTTCCAAACAAGCCTATCATTATCCTATTGCCATAAGCTTTGTCATAAAAATCCTAAGTCTTATACCTAGAATGGGGTATGTTATTCCTATGCAACATAGTCTTTGGAAATCACATCCTTGCTCTCTTATGATGCATACATCCATTTCATTCACCATGACTTATCCTTTCCATCCATCCATATATCATGAGCCTTTTATCCCTTATCCCATCACCCACCCTTTCATCCATCAATCCCATCACCCTTGCACCTAGACTTGGTTTTCCCCTTGTCATTGGTATCTAGCACAAAGGCTACTCAAATTTCCATCCTTTGACACCTCCAAATATTCTCAAAAATCCAAAACATCAAAAATCTCAAAACTCCAAAAACATCAAAACATCTCAAAAATCCAAAAAATCAAAACATCTCAAAACTCCAAAAAAAAAATCAAACCATCTCAAAACTCCAAAAAAAAATCAAAAAATAAAAACATTTCAAAAATACAAAAAGATCAGAAAAAGCCCTGAAGAAATACAAATCAATCAGAAAAAGTCCAGAAGAAATACAAAAAAATCAGAAAAAGTCCTAAAGTAATACAAAAAAATCAGAAAAAGTCCTGAAAAAATACAAAAAAAATCAAATATCCAACAAAAATCCAAGCAATAAAATCATTTCAATCACATCAATTCTTCTATCCAATCATTCAACCATTCCACCAAATCAATCATCTTCATCAAAACCATTTGCCAGTCCGCTCAGTCGCAATCGTTTCAGTCGAGATCGGTTTGTCGATCGGATCAGTCAAAGATCGTTTCGATCATCAGTTCATCAGTTCGATCGATCAATCGTCTGATCGATCATCGGCCTCGATCGATTTCGATCATCAGTTCTTCCTGTCCATCGATCTGATCGTTCGATCCGAATCAGTTCGATTCGATCGATCGATTCATCTGATCGAATGAGCTATTCGTCATTCGATCGTGAACAATGCATTCGGTTCAAATCGTCACTGTCATCTGATCGATCGTCATCATTCTGGCGGTTTCTGTTCAGTCGATCGTCTTCGACATTCCATTGCCGTGTCGATGAGTCGATCATCAATCATACCAATCAGGTCGATCGATCATCGTCAGATTGTCAATCACCCTTTGATTAGCGGTCTAATCATTAATAGAGCCAAATCCCTGACCAATCAATCGATCAATTATCATCATCTAACGTGGTGTTGCTCTAGGGATATATGGCTTCCCAACAATGACAACACTATCAACATCATCAATCAATCAATCAATCAGCGGTTTACAGCTTGTGAGGGCAATTCCTTGTTTGTTTTGTATCATTTGTGCATGCTTGCTTGCTGCTGTGTGTGTTATCATTTTTATCTTACTACATTGTATCAAATCCATATCATTCTAGCTAATATTCATATCTTGTATTGTGTTGGAATATCTTTTTGCATTATCCTTTGCATCTAAGGTCACATAATACCTTTTGTGCATTAGGACTTTAATGCTCTAAGCCTCTTTCCTCATACGTCTAGACAAGGTTGTATTACACTGGGGCATGAGACACATCGTCACCTTGGTCCTTATACCTTGGTGCATAACGTCTAGTGCTATAACAAACATCATGGTTGCTCATCTTTCATTGCAGCATAGCGCATCCTTTCATCTCCTTCATCCACATTCTCTCTTGCATCATTCAACTTATCCCTCCTTTATCATTTCATTTCATTTCGAGAGAATACCTGTGTTTGTTCAACCCACCTATCCTCTCGAGGGGGCATCATCGACATCAAAAATCAGAAACATATCAGGGGCAAAATTTTTATTTTCTTTGAAGCAATGCGTTTCACACATCACTTCAAAGAGGGGCAAAATGTATACGCATAAAAATGGTCATGTCTATAATCCTGGCAATTAATTAAATATTTATTATTTAATTAATTTTTCTAAAAGTCCTCTACATATGATTAAATTTATTTAATTTAAGTATATTGTTCATTCATCTTATTTTTCTTCCATAATTAAATAAATTTATTTATTTTATTTAATTATTTTCATATGTCCTTAATTAATTAAATAAATATATTTTATTTATTTAAAATTAATTATCATTTGTTGAATTTAAAATTAAAATCTTTGATTTAATTAAATTTTAATGTCTCTTTTCTTCTATTTTTAATTTCTTCTTCTAATTAATTAAATGTTTCCATTTAATTAATTCCATAAAAAGATAGTTTATTTAAATAAATCTTATTTTAATTAAAGAAATATCTTAATAACAACAAATCAAAGGTGGGTATTTTTACTGGTGTTTGAAATCTTCTCATATCATAATTAAATATTTTGTTTGGTGTGAATGTCCTTTTCAGTAAGGCATGATTAGAAATATAGCTGTATGTCTGAAACTTTATTTAGCAGCTTTGAAAGCTTGTTAAATATTTGTTGAAATTGAAAGGTGAATGTCCTCCACAGAAATAAATAATTGATTTTTGGGTAATTATTTATCGACTTCTAAATCTTTCTTTTATTCTTTTAAAGAAAGATGATTTCTTATCTTCTCTTCTTTTCCTCTTTCATAATAAAATAGAAAAATCTGGTTTTAGGTTTCTTCTATTTTCTCCTTGATTTCATCTATCTTGACCGTTTGATCCTATGGGGAATTATCCTGACCATTGATCATATCGGTAATCGAGCTTTTTTAGAAAACTTTATAAATACAACCTCTCACAATTCATTTAGGGGGTTGATTCTTAAGTATCCTCACTCTGTCAAAATCATTCTGGAATCTTCCATCTTTCATCCATCATTCTTCTTTTTCGAACCTTCACTATATCGTTATGTTGCCGAAGTGAGCAACCAACATTTCTCAAAATCTCGTTCTTTAGGAAGACAGTTTGTTGAACCTAGCCTACAATCTGAGAACACAAAGCTGGAATCGACAAAAACACTAAAGATAGAGGACAATATGACGCTTTCGAAGGAGCCATTCGCATAAGAGTTTGTTTTGTTTATCTGTTTCCTTTGAGTTAATGTTATATTGGTGTGTTTGATTTATTTAATCATGGTTTAACACTTAAAAATTGATCACACAATATTTTTCTCAATATTTCCTTCAATATCATAGTACACTCTCTGGAGTGGAAATTCTTCAAAATGATAGGTCCTCAGTTCTTCTGCACACAAATCTGTTACTCTAATTGCACTACACTTATAATTTCCTATTGTGATGGGAAATTTAAAAGAGGCCTTTTTGAGCATGGTTGTAAAGAGCTTGAGATGGTTTTAACTATCTCACTAATTCCAATAAAATAATTTTATCTGTAGGATACCTGGGTAGCATAAATGGTTGTCCATTAAATCCCTCAACTCTAATGTAGGAGTAAGTTGGGAATTGTATGTACCAACCTCCCATAGCCCGAATGTCACTTTGTGCTTCCAGGGATAGTTTCTTGGATTTATCACCTTCCATTGTTCTCACCGGTTTCATGGAGAACAAATCATTAACTTTTCTATAATCATCTTTATACCCGTGAACAATGATTTGGGATAAATGTGCATATACAGGCTATTGCCAACTTGCATGCCTAGAGTACCTATCTATTTTAACCCTTGTTTATTGGCTCTCATAGCATAGGAGTAAATAACATATTATGACATGTAGAAACCCCTAGTTTTGGGTAATGTAGTAATTTGTTCATGTAATATGTTGCTTATCAATTTTCCCCAATGTAACTCCATAGGACCCTCTATCACGTGGGATATTATCACGAACATCCAAGGTTCAAATTTTCTTGCATCTCTTAAACTGGCTACTCTTCTCAACAAAGTTATAATGTCTTGCATTTCTTGTTTAAACTTTGACCTCTAAATTACCTTGGTCTATGGTGTAATTGTCTATTGGCACCACTGGGTGCTCATAGATTCTCTATTACGCTCCTCATCACTCTAATATGTCTTGGCCTTGGCTTTTAGGTTGACATTGAACATCTGTGTGTAAGAGGGGAGACTAAATGTACACACATGATTCCTTCTACGACACGTCTGCATAAGTCCTTTCCTCTTTCTCAACAATCCTTTTGGCTGGGTTGTAATAGTTTATGCATTTCATAACTAATTCAAGAGCGTCCATTGCTGGTGGAAACCCTCCTATAGGAAGTAACCCATTTGATATGACATTTTTATTACATTGGGTGGCATTTTCTTTCAACATTCGTGAACGGATTTCAATGTTAGAAGACCATCCCATGTGGGTATCTGTAACCACTACAATAATGGGCACTGCTTGTGAATTGCAGTACTTGAATTCATCTTCTTCTCTTGAGTCAAAAGTGCTCATTTTGGATATAATGTGCTTTGCAATTTTTAGAATATTCGTCTTGTGTGCGAGTTAGGGTTAAATTCAACCAAACTTACATTTCATAACATTTTGAATTTGTTTTCGATTAAATTTAACAACTCACAGAAAATTTATCATTTCAATTTCAGAATGAGAAAATACCATTATCAAAATTTTCTAGCTTGAGAAACTCTTAGGAAGAACATACCTAGTTCTAGTTGAAAATGACGATTCTTTAAAATGTAACTTCAAAACCCTTGGTAGTTGTAACTCAACTTCTCAAAATTTTAGCTCTCTTTGTGTGCCAATGTCATTTCGTTAATTCAATGTCTTTAACAATTTTGCAACATGAAACGAAGTGGAGTGTTGTAAAAGTAATTGTATGTTTGAAGTAGTGCCAAGTAAATAGGTAGTTTGCCACCTTCATTAATTAGTTGTTATTTCACGTTAATTCCTAGAATAAAGGTGCAATCATTACAGATTATGGTTCAAATCATGAACACCTATATTTCTATATTGGCTCGCTATTTGAGAAGAAAGATGATTATATGTGGAAATTAGATGTCGCACCAATTATTTACAAGGTATATGTCATTAAAGATATATGATTAATGATCATCGAGGTTGGGTCTTTTAGTACTGCTTTTGAAAGGATCAAACAACATCAGGATCAAGGAAATACTTTCTAGAGAAAGAGAAAATCAGAACAAGAGAAAGACTGGAAACCGAAACAAAAAAATAAACTTGATGAAATTTGAAACTAGACTTTCCGGTTTATGAATTTTACATCAAAGAAACAATAAAACACCAGACTCCGGTAAAAGAGGAGATTATCGGGATTAGAAATTTTGATCAATGAAATATCGGTTGGAGCTAGAATTTTTCTTTGAAGATACAAACTCCTTTGGCTCAATGCAGGATTCCAGGATTTGGTTTCCGATAACAAACTAGACATTAAAAGTGTACCGAAACACCAAAACCGGGAGAACAAAAGGTTATAATACAAAGAGGCCAAGTAAAAATGAGAGAGGAAAAACCAGCAACCGACCGAACATTAAAACAATGCCGAAGCGAGAAAAAACAACAAAACAAAAAGGGAAAAGGGAAAAAAAGGGGGTCCACATTTTTCCAAGGGGAAAAATGGGGCGTGTTGTGAGACCACGCAACAACTAGCAACCAACAAAACTAAACAAAACAATAGAAAATCAATTCCAGATCTAACATCAATGTTCCAACTTTCTTTAGCATTCTAATTATAAACCATGGGATCCTTATTCCATTTTCAGATTTTACTTTGGTTAGCATGCAAAATTAAGTATTACTGAGCTCACATGTGTTCAATTGATTATTTCTGCTATAGTAAACTTAGAAATAGCAACTATTTGCATTAATCTACATAATATGACGATTCATTTTAAGCCAACCAAGGATAGAGCCTTGTTGCCATTCAAGCGTCCATAACATCGACAAGGTTATCTCTGTAATTCCTCCAAACATAGCTCTACTACCGGTCAGGCGTCCATAGCCCCGATAGAGTTATTTCTATAGCCTAAAGAGTTAATATCACTTTTTTTTTAGAATATAGCAATGATAGCTCATTTTTCACTTTTGATATTGCAATAATAGCTCATTATCAACTTGCAAGCATTGATGCACCGCTATTAGGTTGGGAATTACAGTGGTAGCAAAGGTAGTCTTTTGATTTTTCAATTAATGCAAATGACTATTATCCCAAATTTTAGTAGAATGATTTAAATGTATTTGTTTGTAGCTCAACATTAGCTAAATGATTCATGCTAATTAGAGTACATAAAATTGAACATTTCTGGAACAATTTATAAATGAAAAACTATTTCTAGTCAAAATAGAGATTAATGTTCTAGAGTTGACATTCTATTGACTTGTAGACCTTCAAAGGTTGCCAATTAATGTAAAGTAAAAATGACGCAACACCTTACAAAAAAAAACTATTTTTCTATGAATAGAAATACTACTTTAGAAACTACCCATTCATAGGTGATGGGATATCTTTGCTAGTCAAAGATTTTAATCTATAAGTGCTATCACCCAAAATTTTAGAAATTTGGTATGCACCTGTCCATAATCTGTCAAATTTACCATGTTCACCTTTACGTTCATAGGCTTTATTCCAATATAGGACCAAATCAGATATTCTGAAAGTCTTTAATTTGGCACGCTTATCAAACCATCTTTTCACTATGGATTGATGTTTAGAAAAATGATCTATGGCCTGCGTTCATTTCTCATCTAAATGCATCAATTGTAACAATTGAGCTTCTATTTGATCATCTAATCCAATATATTCTTGTGCAAACTGCCAGGTAGGGATTTTTAAGTTTATTAGTAATATAGGATCTACCCCATAAACTGGATTATAAGGAGAATTACCTAATGCACTTTTCATCCTAGTACGATCTACCCAAAGGGCGAACCTTAACAAAGAATGCCATTCCCTCCTTGGTTCTTTTCAATCAATTTTCTAATTATATCCAACAAATTTTTATTTGATGATTCAAATAATCCATTTCCTTGCAGATAATAATTAGATGGAAATTTTAATGTTATTCCATATTCAAATGCCCAATTAGAAAATTTTAATGAAGAAAAAGCAGGGCCATTATCACATACCAATGCGTATGGTGTTCCAAACCTGGTGATAATGTTTTTCTCCAAAAATTTTATGATCATGTCGGTAGTGCATTGCTTGTTGGGGCATGACTTTGTCCATCGAGTACAATAATCTGTAGCAGTCAATAAGAATCGATAACCAGTTGAAGATGGATGATTGATAGTTCCAATAAAGTCTAGTCCCCATTGTGATAAGGGACGTATCTCCATCACCGGCTGCAATGGTTGAGCATTGAATCTTCCTTTATCCAACGATGTCTGACATGTATGACAGTGTTTAACATGTTCATAAGTATCTTTAAAGATCGTGTGCCAATAGTAACCAACTCTTAGAATGAGGCATGTAGTAGCTAAAGGTGCTCCATGAGCTGTTCCAAATCTATCATGTAGTTTGTGCAACACTTTATCAGCTTCTGTTCTATTTAAGCATCTTAAATAGATTCCTTCATGATTTCTTTTAATAGAACTCCTCCCTTAATCATGTAACTCTATGAATTTATCTTGAGGGCTCTTCTTTGATTCCTTTGCATATGATCAGGGCAAGTGTGGCTAACCAAATAATGCCAAATGTATGAATATCAATCTTCTTGATCCTTTCCATCCAATGTGTATTGTTGACTTGAGATATGGGGATCTATTTCTGCAATAGATTTAACCAAAGATTGTCCCTGGACCAACCTCATGGGTATGATGTCTAAATAATATTCTTGTAAAATGGTGACCCATTTAGCTCTCTTTTCTCTAAGCTCACTCTGTGTTAACAACATTTTGACACCTGTATTTGGGAAAATAGCTTTGACTATACTCTTGAGGATGTAATGTCTAAACTTGTGTATGGCTTTAACCAAAGCAAAGGCTTATTTTTCAACATTTGTGTATCTTAATTCTGCTTCCTTGAACAGAGCGCTCATGAAAGCAATTGGTTTCTCTTCTTTATTCTCACCTTTTTGTGTTAATATTGCTACACAAGTATGACCGGAAGCGAATGAGTAAATATAAAAAGGTTTAATATAGTCTGGACTTACCAATACCGACACTTTTGTGATTGCAGTCTTTATAGTCTTGAAGGCGATCTTAGCTTCATTCGTCCACTCTATTTTGGCATCTTTCTTTAGCATATCATTGAGTGGCTTCACTATTTCAACAAATCTTGTAATCAATTTTTGAATGAAGTTAATCTTACCAAAATATGACTTTAATTCTTTTCTACTTCCCAAGGGTTGTAATTTGAGTAATGCGTTCACTTTGTCTAGGTCGATTGAAATACCATGTTCATAAATGATGTCCCAGTAACTTTCCTTCAATCACCCCAAAAACACATTTTTTAGGATTTAGTGAAACTCCATAAGTTTTGCACTTCTGTAATATCGCTTTGAGATCTCGAACGTGATCTCTTATGTCTTTAGAAAATACTGTAAGGTCATCCATGTAAATAATGATGCATTTTCCTATCAATTATTGAAAAGCATAGTCCATGGCTCTCTAGAATGTAGCTCCAACATTTATCAATCTAAATGAAATCCTTCTGTAAGCAAAAGTTCCCCACTTCATGGTGAAGGTTGTTTTCATCCGATCTTCCCTCGCTACCATTACTTGGTTATACCTACAAAATCCATCCAAAAAGGACATCATTTGTGAACTGTTAACTATCTATAACACTTCTTCAAGTGAGGGTAGTAGATAATTATCTTTTTTAGATGCTCTATTGAGATTTCAGAAATCTACACACAATCGTATATCTCCATTCTTTTTCCTTATAGGGACTAAATTTTCCACCCAAGTAGAATGTTTGATTGGAAAAATTATCTTGGCTGACAACAATTTCTGAACTTCATTTTGAATTAAAGGCTCTAAGAGTGCATTCATTGGACGTTGTTTCTGTCAGAAAGGTTTCACATCAGGCTTCAATGGTATAGTATGTGTAATGATGGAAGTGTCATACATCTTCAAATCTTCATATGTCCATGCTATGACTTTCCAGTAATCTTTAAGTGCTTGAGCAATATTTCTCCTCTCTTCTTCAGTGCAAACCTTCCCTATGAGTACATTTTTAGGATCTTCTTTAGTATGCAAATTATATAACTCAGATAGTCCTCCTTCACTTTGAGGTAAATATTTTTGTTTGACTATCTGGTCAATGTCGAACAATCATTCTAACTCAATTATTCCTTTCAGGATATTATTATCTCTGACTTTAGTCAATTCTTTGTCATGAATTTTGCTATCAGGGAAATCTATCTCTTCAATGATTTGTGTTTCAAAAATACCACAATTATTAATGAATTCCAATATGTGTCGGTCATTTTAAATCACTTGTGAGTTTGTAACATTATTAGGAACCGAGGGTGATTGTATCAATTCAACTATGAATATTTTTATATTTGGGGTTTCTAAAGGTTCCAAAGTACTAGCTACAATAGCTAAGGCATCAACTCTCTGATTGGATCTTCTAGGGATATGAGTAAATATTGAATGCATCAAAATTTTCAATTAAATCCCATACTTTGTGTCGATAATTGGATAATCTCTTGTAGTGGAAAATATATTTCTTTTAGACTTGTTTAACTACCAATTTTGAATCACCAAACACTTTAAGGATTCTAGCTTTCTTCCTGACTACCAGGATCAAACCATGTATAAGGGCTTCATATTCTTCCACATTGTTAGTACATTGAAATTGCAATCGATATGCAACAAGTAAAGAATTACCTTGTGGGTTGATAAGCTCTACTCCAATTCCAATTCCTTGTTTTGATTTTGATCCATCAAATTTGAGAATCCAAGCTTGATCATTTGTATTCAATATTTTACCATTTTTCAATAGATCGGCGTACAAATATTTTCATTCTGTATGTTTTGATCTTCATTTTTACACATCTCTAATTCAGTTCTTTTGACATCATCATGTTCTGGACAATATCGATTCTCAATTCTATAAATTATCTCTAGACACATCATACAACTGTTTTCTGAATGCGCAGTGTTATGTAACCTGCACTAGTCCTGTAACAACAAATTTTTTAGTGAGGTTTTACTTTTATTACTCTCTTGAGCTTTTGCAATAATATTCTTCTGAATTTATCATAAGGATTATTCTCCTCAGAAGAATCACAATTTGATTTGATTAAAACATATGTTCCAAGAATTAGTTCATTAGATTTCTTAGCATCACAAGGGAAAACTTCCTCAATTCTAACTCTTGAATTGTGTATTCTATAAACTCCTGTTTCTACATGTCGATATATGAAACTTCATTTTTTTGATTATAGTCTATGATCATGTATTTCATGCAAGGTTCTCTTTCAATCCTAATTTGATTAGGTACTCCTTTCCTTGGTAACCACATGTGCAAAAATTCGGTAGCCATGTATGCATTTAATGTTTTAGACCATTCTCTACTTAAAAGCATACCATAGGTATCAGGTATTTTGACAACTTGAATGTCAATATAGTATTGGATTCTGGGATCAGAAGCCAATTGCATGTGAATATTAGTCAACTCTCCTACTATGTTTACCTCCGTCTTGTCAAGTTGAGTGACTTTCTTTAAAGAATTTGTAGGAGTTAACCCCATTGTTTGACATATGGATAACAACATCACGTTAGTAGAAGCTCTAGAGTCTACTAAGCAATTATGAAGATTCTTACTAAATATTCTCAAAGTGAGCAAAAATGGCGGGGACTATAGCTTTCCTTTATAAAAGGCCACTTGTGTGTTTGCTATGGGAACTATGTTCTTATCTTTTTGACTATCTTTCACTTAGATGTCCTTGGATTTTCTTTCTTTAGGAAAATATTCTAAAGTGTTTAAGAAAGCTTTCTTGATCATAGGTGTCTTAAGCAATTCTGATAGAGAAAGGCTAATCTTTACCTTCTTAATTTCTTCCACTAAATAATTAGTCAAATTATTTTGATCAACAGAATCTATCTTTTCACCTTTTGAAACATTTGATGAATTGTAGTGAGAGGTCACCTTGGGTAACCCAAGATTATTGCTTGATTTATCATCAGGTGGAGTGTTAAAGTTGTTAGGCGGGATGGATGTTGTTAAAGGGGCCCGTTGAATCTACCTCCATTGTTAGCGCTATTCCTCATGTTGTAATTATGTCCCTTCTGATACTATTGGAAGGCATGTATTTAATCCATTTCTTCTTGAGGCTCATTTTCATCTTGATAAGGAAAATTATGTCTCTAATGCCATAGTTGAATTATCACCTTCATATTCATGAGAATGACTTGTAATAACTAAAGGTAATTTGAAACATTCATAACTTTCCAGGACTAAAGCAGAGTCATATCCTACTAGAACTAATTTGTTTCCTTTAGGAGGATGAGAATCAAAATGCTCATTATAATGAGTAGCAGTAAGGAAAATATTTGAAGCGATTTTAAATTGTGAACAATCCACTTCAGCATGAGCATTTGTATTATGAATTCTACACCAATTATTCATTACAAGGTAAGAAAAGTTCACTTTTGATGTAAACTTTTCATCTGTTGAATCAAGATTGTCTAAAGGTGTTGATACTCCCCCATTATTAGGGCATGTATTCCACGGTCTAGGTGGCCTGGGAGCATTATACGTTCGATTTTGAGAATTTTCTGATTATTATTCTGAGAATAGAAACTTTGATTTCTTAACTGTGTAACCTCTGTGGTCAATCTTTTGAGTTGAGCTATAACTTCTTTCATGTCTTCCTTTTCCTCAAAAATTTTGACATCTTGATTTTCTTGAGTTTGTGAGAAAAAAAGAGTTTCCATTAGGACATAGCTTTGTAATAGCTAGACTAGCGTGAGGGACTAAAGCTTGACTATTTCCTGGTTGAAAGAAAGTATTTTGAGGAAATGTCCCATTCTGGACCATTGCAAGATAAACATTAGGAGTCATGAGATGAACTATAGGGACTCCATTTGCGTTCAGGGTAGGGTAAATATTCAATCCATTTCTGCCATACGCGGACGATCCACTTCCAAGATGTTTCATTTCTAAATTTACACTTATGGCTTCAACATAGGCTTCTGGTAGAGTAGTGGGAGGATTAGCTCTTTGCTTCACAAACATAGAAATTAAAGGATCGACTGCTGTATAATAAACTGCGATAGCTTAGACAAATTATCCACTACATAAGGTTCTTGTAACCTAGAACAAGCCTTTTAAAATATGTCATTAAAAGCGGTTATAGGTTCTCCCTCTAACCTCTTGATTTGAGCGAATTGGTGATATAACAAGGCAAGATCAGTCAGTGTTCTAAACCTAGCTAAAAATTGAGTTTCCATGTCTCGCCATGATTTGATGGAATTATGAGGCAAATTGATATACCACTGGTAAACTTCATCACTCAAAGTATATGGGAACAATCGACACACATCTTCATGTTGAATTCTTGCTCAAAAACATGTATCTTTGAATATACTGATATGTTCTTCAACATCTTTGTGGAAATAATACTTAGTACACAACTTGTCAGGATTTTTTGGTAAATCGTTATATACGACCAATTGAATCAGTGAAGAATGCCACACTACAGAAGGCGATGGTGTGACAATGGTTGGAATATTTAGACTTGCACTTAAACTTGTAGAATTTTGAGGTCTAGACGATGTTTGACCACTTAGCTAAACTAAGGTTACTCAAGGATCACTAGAACGAGATCTAGTGGTTGTACAGAAATCTAGTTTAAACCCCAACAAAAACCAAAAATAACGACAATAGCCCTCCTTCTAGTGCTAGTTCCTGTTGACAACAGTTTTACTCGTAGTAAAAAGGTCGAATAAAATCTCCACATACAAGACCATGGAGAGCCTATCCTTCTTGAAAGATATGGAACAAAGAAAACCTAAGGGGAAATTCTGCATTCACAGAGCAAAGATCAACTTTTGTTCAAACCCAAGTCTTAGATAACTAGGTCATGGTTGCACTAGGGTCGCTCTCGGGTAATAATGTGACAATTGCTATTAATCTCAGAGGAACTATGATTATTTCTAGTTTTACAAAGAATTATAAACATTTCACATAAAAATTTATTTTATCATCAAATAACATCATGAAATCAAAAGATTCAACATAATATTTCATGAATAATCACAAAATCTTGCTATCACTTAAGTAAATTTAGCATTAAGCATTCAACAAATTTAGGGAAAATAAAATATTTTCAACAAAACTATTTCCATTCACTTATATTTTTTGGAACATTTTCAAAAAAATATTAAACATCTATTCTAAAACAAAATGTAAAAGTATTGAAAAATAAAAGTTTCTCTCAGTTATTCTCCATGGATACCCCAAATAATTAATCGAAATAGAGCAAACCACTTTATATTCCACCAAATTGCTTCACAACTATGCAAAAAATAGTGCAAGCTTTTAAAGAGAGAGGGTTTCATTTATGGACACTGAGTAGGTTCTGTATGCACCCTTAAATGACGCAACATACAATCTTGTTTGACCAAACTTACAAAATTAGCTACAAAAGATACTTAGATAGGTAGCTATCTATAAAGCTCTGATATCAACTAATGTCTATGTGCATACAATTTTTTACGTCAGAATGGCTCAGAAAATAGGAAAAAAGAACAAAACTTAAAATAATTTTTTGCTCCTCCAACATCCACAAATTCCAAACTTAAAATAAAAATGTGGGAGGAGATGGCCTTTTATAGAAATAAGGCACTCAAAAGTACAACTTAAAAGTTTCCCAGAGAATCAGAAACATCAAATAAAAATGTTTGACGTGGCATGTGCCAACTGTCATCAAGAATATTCTAGAATAAGTCAAAGTATTGACTTTTTCTGCAGTGACACTTTTCTTCATACTTCAACACAAACACTTTATCTCTATCAAGGCTGCCATCTTTTCTCAAAATACCAGAATGATAAATATCTATCGGGACTAGGATCAACCTACAAATTTAAAATTAAAACAATAAATGAACTTCATTATATTTTTGATATCCGGTATCTGGTTCTTTCCATATTCGCTTATGACTCGGGCTCTGAGATTCTTTGTTCTTTCTTTAATTGATATTCTCAGAAATCATTTAATACTTTATGTATACGTTCTTTTGAAATTCTCCATATTGCTCTCCGAGTGAATTTAAGCCTGGTATATTCTTTAGTTGCTTGAAGTATGATGTCATTCTTTTGCACTTTGTTTGCTTCATATTTGACTATAACATTTCTACACTGTATTATTTCATCAATAACCTCTCATGTTAGCAATTGAACAATATCTTTATTTATCCTTTCTATCCATTCCTTGAAAGCTTTGGCTTCTTTTCCCTCCTGTCCCAATGTTTGAGGATCAAAGCCTCGACGTGTCAATATTTCAATAAATTCTTGATTTTCACTAATCAGTCTTCGACACTCAATAGCGACTCCTTCAAATCCTTCAATGCATTGCATTATCATGTCACCCTCCCATTTCAGCTATTTCTTCCATTTTCCTTGCAATGAGGATTCATGTCCTAATATTACATTATTCTGTATTAATTCTTGGATGTCTGACTATATGATAATTCCAATATTTCGCCATTCATCTATGACCTATCCTTGGTGAAATTTACATTCATCTTCAAATATTTTCAATATCTCTGAACAATGATATGCTTCCTTGTACTTTCTTATTGCATTTGTAATAAATTCATCTCCTTTCTTTACCCAGTATTCAATCCATTCTTCAAATATATTCATCTTATGACGAATTGCAGTAATGGCATCCACTTGCTCTTGTGACATCAACACCAGATGTTGGGGAAGTTCCGCTTGTTGTAGACCAAATAAAGTCAATGAATTGATAAAGTTTTCCAAGGTAGCAACCCATTCCTTCAATTCTCTTTTCTTTTGTTTATATTTATGTACTCTGGAAACAGTAGCATTTAAATTTACTTTTATTTCATCTAATTCTTACTATGAAGATGAGTGTCCAAGATTAATTCTTGTGATCTTGTACTCCTCAGGAATTATCTCATGTCTATTTTTATCAATTGTAGGAGTGGCTATCTGAATAGTTCTATTTCCATCTACATTCCTCTGTATGACATGCTTTGTTTTCACTCTGCGCCTAGGTTTAGGAGTACTTAATTCTTTCATAAAATTATTGAGATTTAGAGATAATATTTCCCACTTCCATTGGAGAAGCTAATTCCTTGATTAACCAATCAGGTGTATCATCATCTTGATGTACCTCTGTAACCTTTTCTTGTCCCTGTTTATTACTTGTTTCAAGAACTTCCTCTCTTTGACTTGCCATATTTTCTAAAATGGGGACTTCTTTAACAATATTTGGTATAGATTCGGGATTAACTGGGTTTGACACTGCCTCCTCTATTTAGAGACTTACACTTTCCTATTTATCCAATTTTTTTGATTCATTTATCTGCATATTACCTTCTTCATCTATTGATACACCACGATTCTTTTCATTTTTAGTTCCGTCTTTTACAAACTGTGTAGCTTCTTCTTTTGGAATTTTAGTTTCAATTTCATTTTCAGCATGGCCTTTATCTGATTCTCCATTTAGACCTATGAGTATTCATCAAAATTTTGAACATTCCCAAAAGAAGGTTGGGAATCAAGAGTATCTTCAACAACTGAAGTTCATCAACAAGATGTTGATCTGCATCTTCCCCTATTTCCATTTCAAGTACGCTAGGGTTTCCTGCCTTTGAGGTGAGCGTTCCTTGAATAAATTCTTCTTCTTCAATATTTATAGGGTTAGAGCTCGTATCCTGAATTTATTCTACCATTGGGCATACCATGGGATTTTCTTTAGACTTCTTCTCTTGTACTTTCTCGTACATAGCACCCCATTTATCTACTTGTTCCTTAATTCTGGCTTCATTTTCCTCAAAAATTTCCTCTAGAGCTATAGGATCCCTGCCCAGTGCTTGCTTCATACTAGCCGTATTAACAGAAGGGGGAGAAGTAAATAATGTTGCAACTCTTTGAGATGCAAACTTGGTTTGCATACCAATGTTCCTTGTTGCTCTTGTTCTTTCATCGATAGTTACTCTTGTTCTGGGTCTAGCTATAGAAGAAGGTGCACCTTTAGGTCTCACTTTTGATTTATCTTTACCAGTCTTTGTACATATTTCTATCTATCAGATGGTTTCATGGGAACTTCCTGTCTTATTGCTTCAGGGGCTCTTTCTTCAATTTTAACAACTAGAGTAGCCTTGAAAATATTTCTTTTCTTCTTTGTAGGCTCCCCACTTTCAAAAGCAGTTTCATCTCTTTGTTTTCATCTTTTATCTTATGAGAAGATGGGTTTGATTCCTATTTCTCTTAAAATTTTTCAAAAATCATTAATCCAGTGTTGAGTATACCTTAGGATTGGCCTAGTAAAGTCATCAATTGATGTCATGTCTTCATCATCAACACCTGGGTCTGGAATGGGTTCATCATATACCCTGTCATCATTGTAGAACTGATTCAACACCTTACCATCATCTTCTTCGTTGGAATTGATTTGGGATGTCATAAAGCTTGAGCATCCGAGCAAATTTTAAAGTCATTCTTTCATAATTTCTTCTTCTCACCACGTGCTCGTCTTCACAGTTAAGTCAATAATCTTCTAAATGAGGCACATGTGAGCACGATAACCAACTATATTTTTCACAATAATTCAATATCATAGTACGCTCTATGGAGTAGAAATTCTTCAAAATGATAGGTCCTCAGTTCTTCTTCACACAAATCAATTGCTCTAATTACACTGCACTTATAATTTCCTATTGTTATGGGAAATTTAAAAGAGGCCTGTTTGCAAGCATGGCTGTAAAGTGCCTGAGATGGTTTTAATTGTCTCACTAATTCCAATAAAATAATTTTATGTGTAGGATACATGGGCAGCATAAATGGGTGTCCATTAAATCCCTCTGCTCTAATGTAGGAGTAAGTTGGGAACTGTATGTACAAGCCTCCCATAAGCCGAATGACACTTTGTGCTTCCAGGGATAGTCTCTTGGATTTATCACCTTCCATTGTTCTCACCAGTTTCATGGAGAACAAATCATTAAATTTTTTGTAATCATCTTTATATCTGTGAACAATGATTTAGGGTAAATATGTATATACATGCTATTGCCAACTTTCGTTCCTAGAGTACTGATTTGTTTTAACCCTTGTTTATTGGCTCTCATAGTATAGGATTAAATAACATATGACGACATGTAGAAACACCTGGTTTTGGGGAATGTAGTAATATATTCATGCAATTTTTCACTTATCAATTTTCCCCAATGCAACTCCATAGGACCCTCTATCATGTAGGATATTATCACGAACATCCAGGGTTCAAATATGCTTGCATCTCTCAAACTAGCTACTCTGCTCAGCAAAGTTATAATGTCTTGCATTTCTTGTTTAAACATTGACCTCTGAATTACCTGGGTCTGTGGTGTAATTGGCTGTTGGCACCACTGGGTGCTCATAATTTCTCTATTACACTCCTTAGTGCTTTGATATGTCTTGGCCTTGGCTTTCATGTCAAAATTGAACATCTGTGTGTAAGAGGGGAGACCAAATGTACACATGATTCCTTTCTACGACAAGTCTGCATAAGTCCTTCCCTCTTTCTCAACAATCCTTTTGGTTGGGTTGTAATAGTTTATGGATTGCATAATTAATTTAGGAGCTTCCATTGCTAGCAGAAACCCTCCTGCAGGAAGTAACCCATTTGATACGACATTTTTAGTGCATTGGATAGCATTTTCTTGCAATAGTCATGAACGAATTTCAATGTCAAAAGACCATCCCATGTGGGTATCTGTAATGACTACATTAATGGGTATTGCTTGTGAATTGCAGTACTTGAATTCATCTTCTGCTCTTGCATCAAAAGTGCTCATTTTGGAATAATGTGCTCTACAATTTTTAAAATATTCATCTTGTGTGTGAGTTAGGGTTAAATTCAACCAAACTTACATTTCATAACATTTTCAATTCATTTTTGATTAAATTTAACAACTCAAAGAAAATTTAACATTTCAATTTCAGAATGAGAAAATACCATTATCAAGATTTTCTAGCTTGAGAAACTCTTAGCAAAATATTGGTTATCCGGAACACACTTGGTTTTGGTTGAAAATGATGATTCTTTAGAATGTAACTTCAAAACCCTTGGTAGCTACAACTCAACTTCTCAAAATTTTACCTCTCTTTGCACGCCAATGTCGTTTCGTTAATTCAATTTCTTTAGTAATTTTACAATATGACGCGAAGTGGAGTGTTGTAAAAGCAATTGCATGTTTGAAGTAGTGCCAAGTACATAGGTAGTTTGCCACCTTCATTAATTACCTATTATTTCACATTAATTCCTAGAATAAAGGTGCAATCATTATGGATTATGGTTCAAATCACAAACACCTAGATTTCTATACTAGCTTGCTATTTGAGAAGAAAGACGACACTATGATTATACATGGAAATTATATGTCGTGCCAATTCTTTACAAGGTATATGTCATTAAAGATATGCGATTGATGATCACCGGGGTTGGGGCTTTTAGTACTGCTTTCAAAAGGATCAAACAACATTGGGATCTAGGAAATAATTTCTGGAGAAAGAGAAAATCCGAACAAGAGAAAGACTCGAAACTGAAATAGAAAAATAAACTTGATGAAATTTTAAAGAAGACTTTTTGGTTTCCAAATTTTACATCAAAGAAACAATAAAACACCAGACTCTGGTAAAATAGGAGATTACCTGGATTAGAAATTTTGATCAATGAAATACTAGGTGGAGCGAGAATTTTTATTTGAAGATACAAACTCCTTTGGCTCAATGCAAGATTTTGGGATTCCAGTTTCTGTTAACTGACTAAACATTAAAAGTATACCGAAACACCAAAACCGGGAGAAAAAAATGTTATAATACAAAGAGGCCAAGTGAAAATGAGAGAGGAAAAACCAGCAACCGACCAAACATTAAAACAATGTTGTTCAAAGCGAGCAAAAACAACAAAACAAAAAGGGAAAAGAAAAAAAAGGGGGGTCCACATTTTTCCAAGGGGTAAAATGGGGCATGTTGTGAGACCACACAACAATTACCTCTAGAGGACCCATCAATATTAATCTTCAAAACCCCAATAGGAGGTGGCCTCCAATAACCATCCCTGAAAACCTTTCTTGTAGCACTTTGACCCAAACGAGGCCTAGGCCCATCCTTGATGCCAACTAGAATGCCCAAACATTGAACCACTCCTATGTCTCTAGGATCCACAGGGACCGAAAGATCACACTTAGCCACCAAAGTCTCCTAGAGAACCTAAAAAATTCTCATCCAAACCTGTCGTATCTGGAGTTTCTTATCCAAAATAATCTTGTGATTGTGCTCGAAAAAAATATGCCAAAGAATCAAACTAGGACCAATTGTCCAAACTATGTGCAAGAAATAAGTAGATTAGTAGGAGAGTTCCCCAACTTGCACCAAAAATCATCCAAAGAGGAGGCGTGCATGCACAAATAGTTCTAGGCATCCCACCATAAATTCCAAATCATCATAACAAAAATACACTATTATATCACAAGACACACATGGAGGGGCCTTGAAAATTATGCTTCCAAAGGTTCTCCTAGGTGAGGCATCTCTTATGAATTACAAGCCAAGAGAAGAAGTTGTACTTGGGCCAAGAAATTTAATTCCAAATTTTCTTCCACCAAGGGACCCCCGCATATCCAAAAATCTATTTATCAAGCATTAGATAACTAGAGGTAACAGAGAATTTACCTCTCAGATCATGAACCCAGTCCAAAAAATCCCTCTCAAGAAGAGAATTGCAGACCCTCCCAACCAAAATGTGAGTGAGCTCTTGATGATCCTCAATCGATCCCCTAGGAGGCCACTCCTATAGGTCCTTCCACTTGTACAAAGTAGTTGAAGCCAGAACATGAGGGATTTTGAAATCCTCCACATGACTCCAACCAACCTCCAGAAAATTCTTGCATAAATCTTGTAAGTGAGGTGTGTTGACACAATAGGGAGATATCCATCCCAAGAGTCAGACCAAAAGAGAGCATTTGAACCACGATTGCAAATCCAAAAAAGCCCATATTTAATCAGCTTGGCACCCTTTAAAGGGTACTCCACACCATAGACCGTTTACCCATAAGATTGTATATAGACACATCCACACACTCCACATCCCCAAGATATTTTGAAGTAAGGATCTTAGCCCAAGTCTGATGTTGCTAAGAGCACCATCACCAATAAAGCTTAGAAACCAGAGCTTGTCCATTCAAATCAGCCTGACATAGCCCAAGGCAACCTTCCTACTCCGACTGACATACATCCTCCCACTTAACAAGTATCCACTTCCTCAAAAGGAGATTACCATACCAGAGAAATTGATGAAAAAGACTCTAAAAGTACTTGAAAAAGCTAGTAGGGGAAGATACCACAAAACATCTATACAACGAGAGAGCCTGGACCACCGACTTCAGAAGAGTTACTCTACCCATAGTAGAGAGCCACCTACAAGTCCAGTGACTAACTCTTTTACAAAACTTCTCAATAACATCTTGCCAGAACATCCTTGGAAGTGAGTGCACATCAAGAGGAATTCCAAGATACATAAAGGGCAATGAACTAATATAGAATTTGAGAATCCTAACAATTCTCTGCTGAATATGCTTACTAGTATTAAAGAAATAAATGGAGAATTTGTCCTCATTGATACTCTTCCCCAAAGCAACTAGATAACAGTCCAAGGTCTTCCTCAAATTAACAACTTCATCCACTCTAGCCAAACCCATCAAAGCTATGTCATCCACAAATTGGAGATGGGATTGGGGGGGCACATTATTTCCCCACCGCCAACCCTAAATAAGATCAAGCTACACACAATATCTAATAAAAATCCCAAGTCCCTTAGCTATCATAATAAATAGGTATGGGGATAAGGGATCCCCTTGTCGAAGATCCCTGGACACCCCAAAAAGCTCTAAAGGCTCCCCATTGAGAAGCACAGAGAAAGAGGAAGTGACACAACTCATAACCCACTCAATCCAGGCACTATCAAACCCAAAAGCCCTCAAAATATTGGATAGAAAATCCCATTTGACATGATCATAAGATTTGGCCATGTATAACTTAATAAACATAGCCTTTTTTCTGGAAGAAGTCATGGAATGCACACTCTCAGCCGCAATGACAACACCATCAAGAATCTTCCTACTAGCCACAAACGCATCCTACTCCTCTAAAATCAACCTGTTTAGCCATGGCTTCAAGCATTCCGCAATGAACTTAGTAATTATTTCATATACCATATTGCATAGGGAAATTGGTCTATAGAGATCCAAAGAATTAACACCTTCCTACTTAGGGATAAGAGCCAAAAAAGTGACATTCAAGGCTCTTAGAATTTTCTTATTTCTTAGAGACTCTTGAACAACCTCAAGAAGATTAAACTTGAAAACCTCCCAAAACTATTGGAAGAACTTGATAAAAAATCCATCATGCCCAAGAGCTTTACCTTTCTTCATTTGAAATAAAATATCCTCCACTTCCTCCAAGGAGATTGGTTTGAGAAGTGAGCCATTCATTTCACCAATAACCAAAGGGGGGATGTAAGCTAAAACAATAGCTTCATCTGCATTGGCCAGAGGGGAATCCTCAGAGTAAAGAGCAGAAAAGAACCGAACAGACTCTTGAGACATCTCCATAGCATAACACAATTGACCACCCTCAAGGGAAGTGAGAGAAGAAATAAGATTTCCCTACCTTCTATCCTTAACTGAGTTGTGTAAAAATGCAGTATTCCTATCACCTTCATGGAGCTAGTCTATGTGAGACTTTTGCTTCCAAAAAAATTCCTCCTTGAGCTCCCACCCTCCACATCCTTCACCATTGCTGATTCCAATCTACTCAAATCCTCAGAGAGTCCCTGGGCCCGAATTTTCCAAGTGATGGAATCCAAATGCTCATTGAGCAGCCCATTTTTCCTGAAAGACATTACCAAACTGGTGTCTATTCCAACGTTTTAACCTATACTTGATAAACTACAACCTCTTAGCAAAGGAATACATAGTAGTGCCAAAGGCCAACTTCCCAACACTCCACTAACTAGGAATCATATCATGAAGTGAAGCATCTCAAAGCCACATAAGTTGAAACTAAAAAGATTTCTTTTTAGAGAATCTGGACATACAAGTAGAGAATTTGATCAGCTAATGATCAAAGTCTTTCCAATCTAAACTCTCAGAGCTAGTCATCCATCTATCACCAACCCAAAAGCTAGACACTAGAAACCTATCCAACCTTTTTGCAATGGCTACATCACCAATCCTCCTATTGTTCCAAGTAAGCATCCCCTTTGAAGGTTTGATGTCAACCAAGTTCAGAAGAGCCACATTGTCCTTGAGGAGATTCAAGGAAGGATCTAAATGGGAAGAGCCACCCCTTTTCTCCTCTAGGGAGGAGATAGCGTTGAAATAACCTACCAAAATCCAAGGAAGAAAAGGCTCCAAAGAATGCAAGTATCAAACATGAGACCACAAATGTGTCTTACCAAGGAAATCAATAGGGGCATATATGTTAGAGAAAAGGATTCTCTCACTCATCTCCAAACTAGAAGCCAGAAGAGAGATAGATTACCCACAAGAGAACCACCACAAAGGAACCACTCTATGTAGATCCCATAAACAAGCAAGTCCTCTAGAGCTACCTTGCGCCCCCATACATTGGTGCAAGCCTATGCCCCAGATCTTAGAAGCAAAATTCATCATACTTTTCATCAAAAACTTGGTTTCTTGGAGGAAGACCATATCAGGTGAATGAACACAAATCAACTCATGAATAGCCTTTTGTCTAGGGATTCTATTCATACCCCTCACATTCCAATAAAGAACAACAATCGCAGGGGATGAGAGAAGTGAGAATCAATAGTTCTCACAGAACTAGACTCCACCAATGTATCACTAGTTAACTTCACCTTTTCCTGGTCCTTCTTCCTTCCTGCTTCAAGATTCTTCTCAGGGGTTCCCTTTTTAGGGGGTTTCAGCATCAGGCCAAGAGCAAGGGAAGAATACTTTCCTTTACTGACTTCCCCAACACACTATTCTCAATTGTGTTCAACACCAAGGGTAGAAGAATCCATAGTAATCTCTTGCACCAAACTAACTCCCCCAGGCAAAGATGCTGAGAAAGGGAGATCCATATCCATATGAACCGATTGACCTTCCGTTAGAACCTGAATTGAGCAATTATTTGGCTAAGCCCTAAGATGTTCCTTAATAATAAAGCCATCACCTACTTTCCTGTCAAGGGGAATACCTTCCTCTTGAACTAAATCCTCTAGAGCCTCAAACCTATTAAAATCTTCTTCTTCTTGCTTATCTTTGAGAGTGCTCTTTTGACCCCTACCTCTATTGCAAGAATTAATAGGTACAAAACCATCCCTATCCGTCACCATCCCCTACACAGGAGCCTTACCTTTGTCCAACTTTAGGGTAGACTGAGAAGGGGCACTAGTCATGCTAGAAACAATAGTAGTTTTAGGACATTTTTGCTGAAGACGCCCATATTCATGACACAAACGGTATCGAAAAGGTAATGCTTCATAATCTAGTTGCTGGGTGCATGAAATTGACCTAATGCTCATGTCAACTGAATCCCATATATGGATTATTCAAGTTGATCTCCACACACACCTAGGCAAAGGAAATAACCCTTTTATTCAAAAGAGAAATCATCTGTAATATGTCAGATCGCCAACACTCCAAAGGCAGATGAGGGAGACACACCCAGACTAGCACCCGAGATGAGAGTTCCTCAACAGAGTTGAATCCCACATGCCATGGTTTAATAAAAAGGCCCACTTGATTGTAGAAGTATGATCCCCCTTCAAATGCCCGATTTCTATTAGCAACACAGGAAAACACAAGAAAACAAACACCTCCCTAAGCAATCAAAATCTCAAGGAGATAGCCCCAATCTTGACCCAAAGCACCAGATATGAAAAGACAAATCACAATGTAAAAGTCAGCTAATAAAAACCTTAAACAAAACATATCGGTACCCCCTTCTTCAAAAACCAACAAAACCCCTTCTAGAAGCACCCAACACTGCCCTTTGACCAACATGCAAGGAAGAACTGTAGTAGGAATGCGAAATCAGAAAGTTAAAACCCCTCACCACTCCAAATACCCATGCCAGCAAACTCCTCACACCACCCCACGTAGAAGGAAGGCAGGCCGAGCTAAGGTGATGAAGCCCACACACACCACAGAGCAGAAATGCAGCCATTTCTTGATTAAAAGAATAATAATTACTAATATTTAAAATCAATTTTTTCAATTAAAAGAATTTGAAAGTTAAAGTGTCTAACTTGTTGACACTTATTTTTGTACCTCATTTCCTAGACTGATTGATCCTCAGTTTGGTGGAAAAGTTCTTTTTTCAGGCCCCAAGGTGGTAGTTTGGCTCAAAATGTCTAGCATTGAAATCACAAGATCTGAAGCTTGTATCTAAAATACATTTAATATTTTTTTTTTGATAATTTGTAAACTCTTAGTTCTATCCTCAAAGTGATCAAATGAGTTTTGAGCTCTTTTTTAATATTTCAGTCTTTATGAGTAGGTCCATACAACATCATTGAAATGAGAATTTTAATTATTTTTAGCACCAAAACAAGCATTCATAAGTCTTGAGATAAGCCTCCAAATTCAATTTCATGGTCATTGGATAATTTTTGTGGTCATAGCAAAAAAAATAAGTGCCTACAAAATGGTCCTTATTACAAAGGAGTTCCCAAAAATTGGTTTGTTGTTCAAATTATGATGATTGTATTTGGTTTTCTAAAAAAATATAAGCATATATTTTGAATGTCATCCAAGCTCATAGCATAATTTTTATAATTTTGACTAAAAAAATTTTAATTATCAATTTTAATTTTAAAATTTAATGGGAAGCTATTAGAACATAAATGGAATATTTTATTTGAATGAAAGGTTTAAAATATTTCTTATATTTTATCCTTTTAACCCCAATCATATTTTATATCATCGACAATTTAAAAAAATCAAATGAGGATGTGGAAAATTGATTTCTAAATGTAAAGTGGCAGGCAAAGAAAACCCAACACACCAAAACAACTTTGAAAGTACATGCTTTGTGTATTGTGTTGAAAGCCCAACACTGGCTTTTGATTGCATTATCTTATTTTATTAATATTTTAAATGCGGGCATAAGAGCAGGTTTTCTATTTTTTGCGCCAAATTAGTAGAGGAGGTTCCACATTAGCAACAATAAACACATGAGAACTCAAAAATATTCATCCAATGGGTGTCATAATCATGGGGAATACACAACAATTAAAAAAATATGTAGAGATTGACATCCAAGGAATGGGTTTCTCAATCATTTTTTTTTATTTGTCAATTTAGAAACTATGGATTCACATTGGAAATATACAGTCTATCAAAAGCACATGAAATTTATGCACATATGTTACATCTTTACATAAAATGTGCAGAAAAAAATCCATAGAGAAATGTGTAAATATTTTAACAAATGAGGGAATTATATCCTAGCAATATATATCCAAAATTTGCAAAAAATTTCATCAAATATTGGATGCCATACTTTAATATTTTACCTATTTTAATTTTGTAATTTCAAAGGGAAATGAAGTAGAAATAGAAAGTGGGAGGCACCATTGTTGTTATATACAACAACAATATGCAACAATGTTAATTTAAATGGTTAGTAGAGAATGTTGCATGGATTTGTAAGATGTTTATAACAAAGTTCAAAGTTCAAGGAAAGTGAATGTGGATTCTCATGGTAGATTTTTGTATTTTAAGCATGCGAATTGCATGATTAGGAATGTTTATATTTTTTCTAAGTGAAAGCAAAGAACATATGATTGATGAATTGGCCATGGAAATTAATTTTGTGTAAAATGAATATGTGAGAGGGAGCTTTGTTTTATTCAAGAGGTAGTTTTAGGAAATATGTAAAAGAAAAATAGCTAACTTTAGACACTCAAACTTGAAAATTATCCTTCAATTGTAAACTCTTAACCCTCAACCTTATACATTATACCATCAAAATTGTCCCTCAACACTATACTTAAATGCTAAACCATACATTCTCAACCCTTCACCATATTCCTTATACCCTCAACCTCTATACCCTAGATATGCTTAACCTATACCCTCATCCTTGAACACTCATCCTCAACCTCAACCCTATACCTTTAAAACCCTAAACCTACACCCTTAACCCCATCCCTATACCCTATACCCTACAATTCCCTATCTCCTTCTCTCTCTCTCTCCCTCTCACCCTACCAATCTCTATCTCCTTCTTTCTCTCTATTCTTCCCACCCTACCACTCCCTATCTCCCTCCTTCCCTCTCTCCCACCCACCCTACCAATCCATATACCTTAATCCCTAAACCTCAACCCTATACTGTTTTTTTCTCCTAATCCATCAACCCTCAACACTTCAAACTATATCTTATCCCTAAACCCTCAACCCCTATACTTAAGCCCCAATCTAGCAACCCCAACACTCAAACTTCATACCTTTAATCCCTAAACCCTACACCCTCAACTCTCATCCATATACCCTATACCCTCAACCTTATAGCCTAAACCTTGAACGTTGTATCATAAACCCTATACTTAAGCCCTAATCCCTAATCCCTCAACACAATACCTTAAACCCTAAACCATACACGTTCAACCCTTATCCCTATACCAAATACCCTCAACCTTATACCCTAAACTTTCAACATTGTCCCTCAACCCTCAACCCTAACCCTCAATCCTCAAACTTATACTTAAACCCTAAGCCCTACACCCTAAACCCTTAACCTTATGCCTTATACCAAAAACCCATATTGCAAACCCTATACCCAATATCATAAACCCTAGTACCTATACCCTAAACACATAATCTTATACACTTAACCCTAAACATTACCCCTCAACTATAAACCCTAAACCCTAAACCCTCAACCCTCAACCCTATACCCTTAACCCTGTACTTAAACCCTACACTCTCAACCCTCAACCTTATACCTTAAACACTAAATCCTACACTGTCAACCCTCATTCCTACATCCTATACCCTCGATCTTATACACTAAACCCTGAACATTGTCCCTCAACACTGTACTTAAACACTAAACCATACATTTTCAAGGTCCTTCACCCCATGCCTTATACCCTCATCCCTGAACACTATCCCTCAATCCTCAACCCCCATCCCTATACCCTATAATATACTAATAAGAATATAATATATAATATATATTAGAAAAAATAATAATATGTCAAATATATCATATAATACATAATATATAATATAACATATAAGTTATAATATATAATATTTAATTTTAGATAATGGATATCCATTTTCTAGAAACAAATATTCGTTTCTAAAAATTGAATATCTATTACTAAAAACGGGATATCCATTTTTACATCAAAGGGCCATCTAAAATTTGAAGATCTGGTGGGTTTGTTTAGTTGTGTATAATGGATATCGATTATATGCACATAACATATATTTGTTATCTCTACATAATGGATATCTGTTATTAACAATATTGGTACTTGTTTCCTTCTCTATAAATCTTATTAATATGGCAGGTTTGGTTTGAGCTTTGTGTAATGGATATCCATTATTTATATATATATATAAATATTAATATATTATATATTAATATTATATTATTTATATATATATTAATGATATATTATAATATTATATATTATATAATTATAAATAATATAAATATTAATATTATGTACATTAATATATTAAGATGCTCCCTATCCAAAAGTTGTATAGAAATAAATGCACCTCCACTATGGTGATTTTTCGTCTAAATATTTTTCGTTGGAAGAACAATAAATGAGTACAATACAATAAACACAAGAACTATTACATGCATCCACCAATTAGAATATTAATATATCTTAATATCTTAATATTAAGATATATTAATATTTAAATATAATTATAATATTAATATATAAATATATTATATATATTATTTTATTTTATTTTGGTAACTTAGAGGTATCCCCAAACCATGCATTCATGGGTTGCGTAGGCCTTGAGACTCGGCCCAATGAACTCAACCACCCTTGCCCTAGTCTTACTTTTATGCTAGGTTTTGGGGGAGGAGGAGGAGGTGAGCTGAGGTGAGACTAGTCCTCTGGGAGTTGTTTACTAGCTCGAACAGTGAGACAACCTTCAAATTGAGGTGGAGAGAATTGATCTTGGGACCTAAATGGGATGAACCCAAAGCCCTTAACCAACTAGCCACCCCTTCAAGCTATAAATATATTATACTAATATAAAATATATATAAATATTTATATTAATATTAATATTATAACATCTTAAATGTTAATATATAATGATTTTTATATATTAATATTTCTACTTTTAATAAATGGATATCTATTTCTTAGGCATTAAAATGAATATTTTGTATGCATCCGTAAGTAATGGATATCCGTTTTTCTTTGGTATTGCTTCGATATTTTTCTTGGGGGAGACCAACTTGAAAAGTCAACATCCCCAACATGTTTACATGGGTTGCAAGATTTTTTTGAACTTCACCCTTCATGCTGACAACTTTATTTTTCATCCGATTTTGATGAAACAAAAAGGGTTTGTTTAGAAAATTGACAACATTCTATTGACATAAGTTATGCTTTATTTTGAATTTAATAGGTAATGATTACTGATTTTCTACATGCACTATGTGTAAAGTCCAGAGTGATAGGCTAATTGAAAAACATCTACAACTTTTAAACGGTTAAACATTTTTTGAATCCAAAAGATGCATCAAACACTATGCTTCACAAATTATAGTTTAAAAAAAATCATAATTATTTGACCAAGTTAGGGTGGCCAGACAAATGGTTTTTAATATTTTAAAAAATTCCTACAAAGAAATTCATAACTAAATATTTAATTGCAAAAAAATACAAAAAAATATTGCCACATTCGGGCATGTGTCCTCTACTTATATTGAGAGATTCAACAAAATGAGTATTTATTTTTTTCTCCTCATTAGGGTAGCTAGACAAACACCCGCTTCTTTTTATTTTTTTTCCTCGAAAATTTACTACTATCAAAAGATTGAAATTTCAAAATTACACAAAATATATTTATTTTTCTCAAAAAAAGACTAGTAGCTTAGAAACTAGATTCAATTTGGTACAAATTCTATTTTTACATATTTTTCAAATTATGTTAACAACCTATTGAAATTTTTATGTCAAGTTGCGTAACTCTATTTTTTTGAATTTTCATTACGACCTAGTGGCCTAGTTTGGCCCTCCATGATCCTGCACTAACCCCGCTATGTTCATCATTAGAGGGTGATCTCACAATGGTTTGTCCTACTTTTTAGCATAAGTGGGATTCTCATTAGTATTTTTCATTTTGCTCAATTATAGAAAACAAATGGTAAACAATTTAAGGATGAAGTAGACCAATGAGTTGTGACATTATCTAAATATAATACAATTGAATTTAAAAAATAAAAATAAATAATTATTTCTATTTTTTTTTATCACTTTTATTGAGTGACATTATTCCATATTTCATCACTTTCACTAAAAATATTTTTTTCACAATTTCTTGGAGTTAGATCATTAACTCTATGTCTAGTACATAAGTACTTTTTGATATTTTTTAATCAAATATTTTATTCATTGTTAATTTTTGAATCAATTTTAACAATAAATTTTTAGACCTATATTAGTCTTTAAAACATTTCTCTAAGCATATGTGGACTATAGTTCACTTTTAGAAGATTTTTCTAACAATATATTTTTTATATTTTTTCTAGTGTCTTCAATGGAGGCAATTATTTTTTGTAATTGACCTACATTCATTATAAATTTTAAAATATATAATATTAAAAAACTATAATCCATATTATAATTTTCAAAAAGCTAATACTAAGGGATATTTACTTACAAATTAAAATTTCTAATTGACTTAATTTAATACATAATATGTAAAAAATTTACTTTTTTTGTCAAAATTTTGATAGGTGTAGAGGAGCCTCTATTGGTGGTTTAATTTAAACATGGGATTTTCTATCCAAGGGAATCTGATCTTAGAGGGTTTCATCTAATCCCCTTCAATCAAAACCCCTTTGGGTTAATATATTTAAATGTGATTTTAGTCAAATATTAAAATATCCCCATGTGAGATACACTATTGTTGGATCAAAAAATTATGGTAATGAGTCATAAAAAATTATATAGTAGAATTTATTTGGTCTCATTCTTTGTACGTGGCATAATTACTTCTAAAGAATGAATTTTTTTCCATCCCCTTATGATCTCTCATGTTCCTACTAAATCTATTGGTACCTTTGTTACCAAAGTATATAGATGACTTGAAAAGCCATCAAGCCATCAATAATGTTAAACAAGGATGAATTTTGAACTATTCCACCTATTAACCAATAATCCTTGTGGTAGTTTCTCACCATTATTTTTGAAAATAAGTCATTGGTTGATATTTCTCAAATGCACTCTCTTATTTTTTATAAGAGGCATCAAGCATATCTAATATTTGCATTCCAAGAATGATTCTATTTGGATCTCTTAGCCATAGGCTAAATCTACGTTTAATTTAAATATTATAAATAAATAAACTTTCTAAGAAATAACTAATGTTGTGAATTCACATAATTGTTTAGAAAAACATTGTGTTCTCTAACAAGCCTTGGTAGAAGGAAAGTAAATGGTATGTGGATACTCTCTTATGCAGAGATACCCCAAGAACATCATTGTTAGCAAAAAAATGGGGCAAAATAAACTAGAGTTCTAAGCCCCAAGCAATTTCTATGTGTTGTATTTATACCCTAGACTTAGTCATATGAGAGGAGTAAGGAGTTAGCTCAGATAGTGCATAAACTAGTTACCACAATGAAATATACAAAAAATGATTTCCATAACTCATAAGACATATTATATATAAGTCTAGGTATATATATTTGTAGTGTCATAAAATTGCACTCCTTGCAATTTCACCTACATTTTTGGATCCACTTTAGTGTCCAATCCCTTAGAATTTGAGTAGGCTCATTTTGGCCCTTGCATCAACATTTTCCCCCTTAAGATGCTCAGGACCCCTTTTCAGCAGCCACCTTTGCATCTTAGCTTTGCATCAAACCTTGTGCTTTCCTCATTCCTACTATTTTTTAGCATGATTTATCTAGACACTAACATTTTGTGCAGATGACCATGCGTTGTGCTAGCATCCCATGCCATTTCAACATTCAAATGGTTGTTTTTGAGTGTCTTTCCACTTTTCACCTACCTTTGTAATGGCTCGAGAGCCTTCTTTTCCCTCCTCTTTTCTCTTTGAAATCTACCTTTTCACTTCATTTGGTGTATTAGGCCCATTCTTGGAAATTTTCTCTTACTCTCTCTTCTCTTTATCTTTCTCTCTTGCTTGTATAGCTCTCTACAACTTGTTACAACGGTTTCAAAGTTCCCACACAATCTTTGCAACTCTCTTGGCTCTCACAGTTCTCTCTCTCTTGCTTTAGCTTCCTCAAGCCTTGCAGGTGATATCTACTTGTCTTATGTCTTTGAGAATCTTGGGATTTCTCACATCCCTTGTCTATGCATTTTACTATCTTATCTATCTATCTATTTGGTTGTCCCTAGAGGTGAAAACACCAAAACAGGGGTTTGACTAAGGCAAGCCCCTAAACAGACCCGATAATTTTCCTCAGTCTTATGCATGTAGGTATTGAAGATATTTATTTGTTGGAGGCTTCATTGCTTTGGTTGTTGTAATTAGTTTATTTCATTTCTTTAGTTTTTTCATTTACATTTCATTTAGTTTTCTTTATTTTAGTTTGTTACTTTCTATTATTTTCTCGCATTCTTAAGAGTTCTTAGCAATTAGATTGTTAGTAGTTATTTAGCTATTTTTTGTGACACTCTCAGTTTTTCATTTGTACAAGACACTAGTGCACCTCTGGGATTCTAGTGCTTTGCATTGTCGTTCATGTGTTGCACTTCCATCCTTGACCAAGAGCTCGCCAATCTGTCTAGAAGACCCTTGTGATCTACTCCTGATTTTATAACTCTCGCCTTTTTATCCTATCACTTAAGCTTAGTTCCTTGAGGTATTTGAGGACCATTTACTCAAATAATCTTGCTTTTCTCGAGACTCGAGGGTAGAAAATATTCTCCTCTACAATATTATTTCTTTTTCATAATGTACATATGCTAGGTGTCTTACCCTCTTTATAATTCATTCTTACTATCATTCTTCTTCTATTTCCTAATATATCTATTTCTCTTCTTCTCTCTCCCTTTCTAGTTATTACTTTCTCCCTCTCTATTACACTGTATCTTATCCTATACAAATATCTACTTGGTGGGATGTATCCCTTATATTTTTCTACTATCTTGGAGCATGTCCTTTCAACTAGAAGATCTATAACTAATTTGTAGAGGTTTAGGGTAGGATCTAAGTGATTGTTCTAGCTATTAGCCATTTCTTTGCCAACGTCATCCTCCCTTTCAAAATATTGGCATGTCCTCAAGACAAATCTACTACTCTTGGATTGGGAGAATACATTTATATATCTCCTTGAGATTAGAAAAATTGGTATCCCATTGTACCTTGGCCTACTACAACAACTGATTTTGCATATTGATCTCCATGAGGAGGCGTTCTCCTTTTGGAATTGTGGAGGGGATTTAGATCTATTGGGATAAATTTTGTGGATCCTTGAGAATCTTGGTGACATGTGCTAGGTGTATACTGACCACCTCCCTTGGTTGTTGAAGCTTATGCCTCATCTGCTCACATCCTTTAGGTATCTACTTCTTATGATGCATTAGTAGACACTAATGGAAAAACATGGGCACAAATAGAGGCCTTGCATGATGAATACCTCCTTTCCAATATTTTTCCCTAAAAACTCAAGAATTACACTGTTGACTGCATATATTTTCTCCTAATTATTTTTTATCTTTTCTTTCATAGAATTGGCACAAGGCTTTGTCTACCAAATTTTAGTGATCATTAGCTTGAATATTAATATTATAGATCTACCACAATGGAAGCAAAGATCTCATGATTGATAATTATTTTTCATTAAATTATAATCCTTGATTTCAAAATTCCACTATCATCTTCGTAATGAACCATGATATCCTATTACTTTTCATCAATAATGTGTCAATGCTTATTTAGTATAAGATCCCTTTTAACTATTTTTTGTTAGAATTTTGTGCCAATATTTGGGACTATGAGGTTGAGGTTTTGGCTAATAAATTTTTATCTTATACCCCCTTCTATTAATTTTACTATACTTCCTTTTCTCTTGCCACTTATTCCTCTATATTCTCTATTATGTTCTAAAAAATGCACTTGAAGAAAATATTTCTAACTCTAGAGCTTTTCTAAACCTGATTATAAACTAAATTTAAACCAAATTGACCCTTCCCCTTCTTCTTACTTCCATATAATTTATACACATTTTTTCACTCTTTGAGTTGATACACAATTTTTTCTATTCTAAACCAAATTATTGTTTCCAACTATATTATTTCTTAGTTGATACTTCTCTTCACCTATCCCACCCTCTAATATTGACCTATTCCTATTTCCCTTTTATGATTTTTTGGTTCCTTTTTTGCACATTTTTTTAACTCTTTTCCTTCTCTTATCAATTCTTCCTCTTTTGAGATTCCTACGAAGGGTTATCATGACCCTACCTATATAAAATTATTCCTATCTTTGAGGTCTATCATTGGCAACCTCATTGATCCCATGTGCTCCTCCAACATAGTTAATAAGGAGTTCATGGATAACCAAATACATCTACAATCATCAATGGCCATTTAGGTTTTGAAAAATCACATGCTCGACCAAAGATCTTGTGTGACTAGGTGCCACATGGTTTAAAACTAACTTCATGACCTTACAAATAATTTATGGTTTACTACCACATTTGAAGCAAATATTTATGAGCTAATAATGAATTGATTATTCTTATTCAAAGAAGATAAATGGAGCATCTTCAGGCCGCTTTAAAGGAAACAATTTTACTACAATTTTGCACGGTTCGCCGAAGCCCCACGGCTGGCGCCGGCGATCGGTTTGCACCTGGCAACATGTCGATGTTCGTCGTCTGTTGAGCCAGGCACACCACTTGAACCCCAAATTTTTCTTTGCACATAGTTTTAGGGTTGTTGATGGGAAGGCCATGTAATTCCTCTCAACATGCATTGAGAGGATGATGCTTTGGGTCAAGGCCATGGACCTAAGTATGGATCATTTATATAAATACAAACATATTAATGGGGTCTCTTCTCTTTAGCACATGGTAAAAAATATCAATCTCCACTTCACTTAATTTTTGTAAGTTTATCATGTATGTATTATAGATTACTTAAAAAAAATATGAATACCTTTTCTATATTCTTCGTGGGAAGATTGGAGTGGAATTAAACAATAAATATTCAAAATCTAGACCTCTATTTGTTTCACAACCTTATAACACTTTTGGATTTTAGCAAAAGCATAGTTTATTTGATGCCATTTGTATAAAGAATCAAAAGAGGTTGACATAAAAGTGTTTTGATGAAGTTATTATTATCCAATTAAAGCTTCATTTTCACTAAAAAATGTAGAGGTCTTGGATCCGTATAGAAAAAAAATCAACAAAATTAAAAGTAGGATGTATTGGATTGGACAACATAATTGTTCACAATGACATTTAGCCTAAGGAGGAGTCAATACTTTCTATTTGAAGGTTGGATCTATAGTTATTATGAGGGGTCGGTCCCCAACCATCTCTATAAAGTGTATAAGGAACAAACCTTATACATTATTGTAACATGCATTGATTATAATATTTTATGATAATTTTATTCATATAAATGAATGGAATAATATAAGAATATACTCTCATTTATTTCAAATCTGATGGAAAATATTTCCGCAACATTCTAGAAAGTCATTTGGTATGTTTTGTAACTATATTTTATATGAATTTTGTGTTTTTTTTTTAATAAGTATTTTTATTTTACTTTTTTGAGATTTATAATTTTTTGAGTTTTACCAAGTTGATGAGCCCAAGTCAAAATTGGTCTATCAAGTTGCAATTTTTTGAACTATGGTCAAAATCTTAGATAGAGAGTATTCTAACATGCTGACCAAAGGAATTACAGTTTAAAAAGATTTATTTCTCATTAGAAAAGGTTTTGGTGTAGTTAATATAAACTAACCTCTTTTCACCATTGCAATCTATGTGTGGTTATTTACAACATGCACAATGTGAGAGAGACTATTAGTGTAGAAGAAAATCTCATCATAGGGATAAGCCATTGTATAAATAGCTTATAAATGAACAGATTTGATAAAGATAATAGCCACAAATAATAGAGAACAAGGAGGCATGACTAGACTTGTGCTAGTGTTGGAACGGAGGAAGGTTAATAAATCAATTTGAAAGACTTCCACCCCAAAGGCTACATCCAAATTAAAAAATAATTTGATACAAATAATATTTTCTATGTATCCTACTAACAACTTTCTCACAATTATTATACATATGTGATTATTCACAATACACATCTAACAAACACATATATATGTGCACATGACACATAAATACACATACATGCATGTACACACACCTACATACACAAACCTCTTTACATAGATATTACACTCTTTAATAATCAAATAATTAATATCAATTTTGCACATTATCTCTAATAAAAAGTGACAAATAATTATCCTACTTTTACTAACCAAAATTTACCTTCAATCTTACATTAAATACGATATAAAAATTAACCCACACAAACCATTCCTAAAGGCTATCCTAAACAATTGCTAAACAAAGAGTCTAGAAATATCCTAAACAATCTCTAAACAAAGAGTCTAGAAATACTGGGAAAACGTAAAAGTTTAAGTAGGGCAAATTTAAAAGAGAAAAAGGTAAAGCAAAGCGTTTTCCAGTGTCGCAAATCGACTTCATGAACATCAGATCAGACATAAGCCTTGCAAATCTAAACATTATAGAGTAAAAAATCCATCAAAGATTAAAATTGATATAAATTTAAAAATGTTCATACAAAGACAGAAAACATGGTGAAAACAGACCAAACTTTAAATGGTTGCAATCCAAGTAAATTATGCCAGAAATCATTGGTAGCAATCTCCAATGGGTGTTTTTCACTAAAATGATAAATGGATTCTACATTTCTGGTGGTTCTAGAAAAAATTTCTTCAGTAATTTAGGACAGGAAAATTCACAGCCAATAATTTACTATGGGAAAATTCATCGTCATGACAAATTCAACACAAGTAAAATTCACCACCAACAATTTACCTTGGAAAATTCAACATTTTTTTAATATTAATGCCATTAATTTTAATTTTCTGTGAATTGCTGGTGGTGAATTTTACTTGTGATGAATTTATCATGACGGTGAATTTTCCTGTAGTAAATCATTGGCAGTGAATTTTCCCGCGATGAATTTTCGATGAGTGAATTGCTAACAGTAAATTTGCTGTATGCTGACAGTGAATTTGCTGTATATCATTTCTGCTATCTTCCTTAGAATATAGCTGTTTTTTTTTTGTTTTTGCTATGCTGCTTAACTTCATCCTATAGACTTGTTACGGCAGCAATGGATATTAAACATTTTGCAATATACAAAAGAACTTACCAAAGCACTTTTAATAGTATAGCTAAAGAAATTGCCTGAAGGATCATTTCAGTCAGGTGGAATAAAAGGAAACATCATGAAGGATTTGAAGGATACAGATATGGAAAGCGATAGATGCAGCAAAATAATTTTTTTCACCACACTCCTTATTGGTTCTTCAGGAAACACAGTAAATAGGCACTCCTAGCAAGTTAATGTGAAAAATGGAATTGAAAGGATGGGAAGTGCAACCAATAAATGAAATGATGTAATGGCCGTGATTAGCAGGAAAGCAGTAAAGAAAATTTACTTGTAGGTGAATAAAAAATTAGAGAGTAATTCGTAAAATTTCTCCTGTAAAATTACAGGAGAGAATAATGCAGTTGATGAAAGCCAATGATGCAGAAGATGACTTAGGGTTATTTCAAAAATCTGCTTTTCATGATGCAAATTAAGCGACGAAAATGGAAATAAGAGAACACACCTCACAGACTCGTTCTTGAATTCCATCGCTTGAGATGCTGCGTTCCTGATGCAACCTACTCACAAATATTGATTCTTCCCCAATTAGACCTGAGCTAGTCCTCTATAAGCTTGGAATTTCAAACTCTTTTCTTTTTTGTCAAATGACTTTGAACTCACAAATCCAACTCAACGTCTTTCCTGATTTGCTCTGCGCTCAGAATTTGCAGCTCTGCTAAACCAAATTGAAGCTTAATTGATTCTGAATTTGTTTCTGGCAAGAAAAAACCTGAACTGAAAAGTTTCTGGATATTGCAGTTTAATCTTTCTCTACATAAAATGCTTATGAAGTCTCCGCCTTTCCAGCAAATTTTAGTGCAACGGGGCACATTCATTCACTGAAAGCTGTAAGGCTGCCAGTATTTGAAAGCGGGACCTACACCTATTTGCGGCTTCTTTACCGGGAATCGAACTTGTATCCTCCGATGCGGTTTTGGATGATACCTGAATCGAGAAACATTTTTACAACTAATTATTTTTCCAGAGATTTGTTTTCTTATGTGCTTTAATACCTAAGTGACGTCAAATGCCTTTACGCTCTTTTATTATTTATTATTATATTAAATAAAGTATAAATCCGTAGGTTCAAATGATAAGATTGATGCTCTGTTCCGATAAGGAATTTGCTTACATAAATTCTATTTACCTGAGTTTGAGCCCGAAAGTGACTCTTAAGTTGACTTTGATAGCCTATAATATAATTTAATCATGTCGACTATTGTTTAACTCCAAGGGAGTTTGAACTCATTGTTTGAAGTGCGTATGTATTAAGAAAAAAATTAATAACTAACTTAATAATTATTTTAATTAACCGATTTATATATTTGATTGAATAATATTGGAATTATAAAAATAATATTTTTATGTTGAGGATTTTATTTTGTATTAGATTTTAGGGGTGTGACTTTTCTTAACAATCTATTTTTTTTTATATGTGTAACATTTTTTTTTTTAACTTATTCACAAAAAAATAAAAAAATAAATTCTAATATTTTAAAATGATCATCTATATAAGTAATATAATGAAACAATGTTATAATTTATAATAAATTCATCTTACATTTAAAAATCATAAATATTTAAATCAACAAAAGAAAGATTTATATGAATATAATAATAATAAAACTCTATCTTTAAAACTGTTTTGTCCGCTTAATAAATCAAATATTGGTGAAAAACAATATAGTGTAGGTTTATCTATGTGTTGACTATTAGTATTAGGATAAAAAAACTCATATAATATAATTTATGATAATTGTTTATGAATATTTAATTTAGATGTTATGGTTTAACTTTAATCATATTTAATTTGTTAATGATGAATATTTAATTTAAAATCAAACATAGGTTTATCTATAAGTATGAGAATGTTTTGACTATTAGTATTAGGATGAAAATTTCACGGATTTTATAATTATCTATGAATAAACATGTGAGAGGGTAAAAGCACAAAGTTATGTCAAACTTTTTAAAGAAAACGCCAACACTGATCCAACTTTGAAATGATGTAAATTAATAAAGTATTTATTTTTTAGTATATTTTATGTTTGTATTTTAAAAAAAAATTAAAAAATTATTTGAATATAGTTTTTTTATAAATTGATAGAAAAATGCTAAAAATGAAGTCACATGAAACGTCAAGTAATTTTTTTTTCTCCTTCAATTTTTTTTTTGTGTGTTTTTATAACTTGAAACTTTAGTGCATGGATATATTTTTTCCAATTTTGATAATATATACTTTTAAATAAATATTAATGTGCACATATTAAAACATAGTTGCGCATATATTAAAACTTAGTTGTGGAATATGTACACATATTAAAACATAGTTGTTTCTATTCAACATCAACTTTCATATTATCTATTTATCTAAAATGGAAAAAAAATATGCCCTCTTGATATAGATTCTTTTATCTAGTGCATAATATTTTTTTCATTTTTTTTAATAACGTTTACTATTTTTCCTTAACATGGTAATCAACCTAGTAGTATTTTATGTTGATAACCTACTTTTAGTAAAAATAAAAAGGAAAATATAAATAATAATTTAATTGTTAAAATATATATGTTTTTGAAAACTAGACTTATAGATCAACAAAAGGGTATTTTTATATTTTAAAAAAATGTTATTTACATGAATAAAAATTGTTGAAACATCAATTTTTTCAAATAAATCTATTTTTTGGTAAATTTCCCTCAAAGTGGTGATACATATACCTTTAGCCAACAATTTTAATTAGAAAAGTTGTGGATATATCTAAATTGACTAGAATAAATCTTATGAGATCATATATTTGACTAAAATATATTTTTAATTAAAAATACTAAAACTCACTTGTGCTGATTTGTTGGTTGAAAGTGTGACACAACTTTGTACTTTTACCTGAGAATGTGTTGATTATTAGTATTAGGATAAAAAACCCTTAAAATTTATGATAATTACTTATGAATAGTTTTGATTATGTTAAAATAGGAAGGGCCAATACCCATTACAAAGCAGCCATCAAGGCAAGAGAGAGGAGGCTCCCAAAAAGAGATACCTCTAAAGAAAGACTCATGAGGAGTGAGGAAAAATAGGACAATTAACAATCATAGCTTTTGAATGAAGCATGAAACTAGTTACAAAAAGATTATAGAGAAAAGGAATTGTAGCAACAAAAGATTAGCCTAGAACATTGATGGGAAGGAAAGACCTAATTTAGACCTAGTAGACTAGACTAGAGAACGCCACCCTATAGTAGGGGAAAAACCAACACCAACCAATTGTTTAAAATGATAAGCCAAGGTCTGTAGCTAACATGCATCAACTTGAGAGTTTTCGGTATCAAACACAAAATAGACCAAAGGGAATAGGAGATCCCTTTCCCCAAACACACCCACCTTGTCAACAAACCCTAAAACCACCACCAAAGGAGGACACTCCACCTCAACAAGAGTAGCAAAGGAGAATGCCAATAAGAGGGAAGAGAACCATCCAAAACTTCCATAAGAAGTCCAGGGGCAACAACCCCCTTGTTACAACTCCAACAAAAGCAGCACTAGAGCAAAACCAAAACTCCCTTGACCATTATCCACCTCAAAAGAGGAAAGCCCCACCTCAACAGGGGAAGTTGAGAAGAGCCAAGGTAACCAAATGCAGTCCACTAGAGAAAACAATGCCTAATACCCAAAGTGATTAGGGGTAGCCAAAAAAAACAAGGGGTGACCCACACCAAACCAACAAAAATCATGGGAATGGAGGAAAAATGTTCCCACATCAACCGGACCCAAAGAAAGGGTTTCAACATCATCATAATAGATATTAGCTAAAACCAAAACCCACAAAATGACCTGATAGAATGTAGCCCACAACTCCGTAGAGTCCCAAGAGGCAAGATCTAGGATAAAAACACCACCACAACACCATATACTATAGGAATGGGAATCCACATAGCACAAGCCAAAGGCCATAGGGGCACGATAGAGGAGCACAAGAACAGGAAGAAAAGCTAACATTTTTTAATAGAGTAGAGCAAAGGCCTTGAGAGCCATAGGAACAAGAAAAAGAAAACCTTACATTCACTCACACAAAAGTCACCACACAAACCTTAGGCCAAATAAACTTCCACAACCAAAGAAGTAACTTGCAAAAATGCATTACATCGATAGGAACCACAAATCCTCCAGCCTGAACACCCACGTGGAGCTACCCACCAAGCAAATATTGGAAGGAACAAAGCAACCAATGCCACAACAAACAATCACCAGGCCCTCAAGAAACTCACCACCAAGCATAGAAATGATAAAGGAAGGAATAAAAAGATAAACATGTCCATGATGCAACCCACAATGACAACCCTAAAACCATCAAGGCCACCGTATGCCAAAAGGGATCAAGCATGAAGAAAACTCTTGATGAAGCTGCACTTAGATCCAAAAATCAACAAGAGAGTAGCAAAATGCTAGTGACAAACACCAGCGATGTCCAAGGAAGAAGTAGTAGACCCAGAAATGTAAATTGCAACTAGGGACCAAGCCATCGAAAGCCCAAACCAGGGGGTAGTAGTGCAGAATGAATAGTCACCAAAAGAGCATCCAACACCTGAGATAGAGGAGGAGCAACAAAAACCCCCAATGCCATCCGGATCTTCATCCAACTTGCCAGAATCATCTTCCTCATTCAAAAAATCCCCTTCGCGTGCATTCTCGCCTCCACCTTTGCTCTCCATTTTGAGGTTTCATACTAAAATATGATTCAATTACCTATGAATAGTTAATTTAGATATCATGGTTTGATTTTAATTATATATATATTTTAATGTTGAATATTTGGTTAAAAATCAACAATAGGGTTATCTAAAAATGAATGTGTTTTCTATTAATACAAGGATAAAAATATGAAATTTATGATAGTACCTAAGAATAGGGTGATCCCATAATAGTGGTTTACAATTTTTGGCCAAAGCTGGACCTTTGAAATTATTATTTTTAACTAAATCTTCACATTAGGGCACCTATAGCGGCTAAACTTATTGAGGAATTTTGAAGATGATGATGTAAACTAGAGTCTCGTCACATTTTCTCTATGAATTCTAAATATATTTTTGAATTTTTTTTTGGAATCTTGGGTGCATTCCTTTTCCATCTCCCACAGCTGGTTTTTTCGAGAAAATAGCATTTTCAAGGAAATTGATGCCTGCTTAGGTATAGCATAATTTTTTTTTCCATGAAGGATAAAATTATAATTCTTTCTCAAATTTAGATTTGTAACTCCGATATATAGTGCTTCCACTTAGTTAGATAGTTTTTTATTGAATATTTTTTTTTCTTTAATCAAGTTTGAGAGATCGACAAATTACGAATTCGGACATAGTGTATTTGTATAATGCATAACTATTTTTGTATATATCAAAATTCAATTTTATTTTTTTTGTTGGATCAAGGACTTCAATATCTAGTGCACTCATATTTTTCAATTTTTTTTTTTGATAATATGCTATTTTTCCACATGTGCAGAATAGAGACCTTCATTTTTGGTGAAGAACCAATGTTTAATAAAACTAAAAAAACAAATACATAATAAAATCAAAAGATATTAATATTATATTCGTTGGATAGCTCATTCTGAGACCTACCTGATTCCAAATGGGTTTCTAAAGACTCCTCCATTTTCATCCTCAACCCGAGCTCTGAAGCGTAAAAAATTTGACTTTTTCTATGTCTTGGCAAGGGGATGAGGGGCAAGGGGGGTTCAAACGAACCCATAGGAGTTCGGCCAAACCCAAAGGGGTTCGCTTGAACCATGGTTCAGCCAAACCCTAGTTGGCAGACCACTGAGATGGCAGACACTTGCTATACATTGGAGTGTTTTTGTGGAAAAAATTCAAGAAAGGGTATGAATTTTAGTTAAATGGCGAACCCCTAATAGGTTTCTTGAACGGTAGTTTCATCGAACCCCAAAATATACTTTGCTTTGGGGTCATTTTTGTGAGTTTTCCTTCCTCCCTTGAATTGTAAACCACTATTGTGAGGCTATAATAGTTAATTTGGATGTCATGGTTTCATTTTAATTATATTTAATTCATTAAAGATGAAGATTTGATTAAAAATAAATGAAAATTAATTGGATTATGTTGAGAAAGTAAGGTGTGAATGAATTATTTAATATTGAGTAAAGATGTTGAGTAATAATGTTATCAAATATTTTTTTTTATCTAAATAGTGATTTTAGATTAAATGTTTTCAATTTTAAATTAATAATTATACTGCAAATTTTAAATGGGAAACTTGATGTCTTCATAAATTGATGAATGTTCAAGTAATATGCTAATAGAGCCTAGGCCAAACTAACTAGAAAGAGGTTTACTCAATTTTATAGGAAAACCTATCAATTCTATGATGATCCAATTGTGGACCCATGGAAGAGGAAGTATAGAGCCCAATTTTCAATCATCATAGGTGACAAGATTAAATGAAACAAAATTATAATTTAAAATAAACCCACATTACACTTAAAATTTTAAACATACAAATCAACAAGAAAATATCCATATGAGTTTAATAATAATAAAGATCCACCTTTAAAATATTTATTCTCACTTTATAAAATAAAATATAGCGAAAGGAACCATAATGTAGGTTTATCTATTAACATGAGAATGTGTTGGCTATTAAATTATTAAGATAAAAATCACATGGAATCTATGAGAATTACCGATGAATAGTTAATATAGATATCATGGTTTGAGATTAATTATAATTAATTTGTTAATAATGAATATTTGATTACAAATAAAAAAATATTAATTAGATTGTGCTGAGAGAGTAAGGTGTGAAGGAATTATTTAATATTGACTAAATATTTCGAGTAATAATATTATCAAATTAATTTTTATCTAGATTGACATGTATTTAGGATAATGATTTTAGATTAAAGATTTTTTATTTTAGATGTTCAAATGTTTTACATTAATAATTATCATGTAGATTTTTATAGGAAACTTGATATCTTAATATACCATGCTAATAGAGACTAGGCCAAAGTAGGTGAAAAGGGGGATACACATTTGTTTGGGAAAATCAATTATGTGATGGTGCAATTACATACCCATGGAATATGAAGCAAAGTGGTTAGGTGTTAATAATCATTTATCATGTATTGTTCCAAGAGCAAGTGGGGGTATTTGTACGACCAACTATGGAAAATATCAAAAATATAATTTTTTGGTATTTTTTTTAGATTTTCATAATTTAAATTTTTGTTGGCCTTTAAAGCAAAATTTGGTCTAAGAATTTCCATTAGTTTCTTGGAATGGTTGTTGTAGGTTTCATTCCAAGAAACTCAAAGTATTTCTCTTGGAGATCTTTTCAACAATTCTAAGAAGTCTGAAATTTTTCCAATGGAATATGAGTTATGACCTTGCCAAGTGGGGTACCAAAATCAATAATTTTATGTTTTTCAATTTTTGTAGTTAATCTTTTCTGATAAAAATTTCTATTTCAACTTCTAATGATTTGGTGACCTTTGATGTTCTTTTAAAATGAATAAATATTTAATTTGAAGCTAATGAAAATAGTTTTAGAGGCATACATATCTCTTAATGAATTTACCAAATTTTTCAATTGTGTATTTTATAATACTAATGGTTCATCACTAGGTATTATTACCCAAATTTCTAACTAAATTCAAATCAATCATAGATAACAAGAGCAAATAAATAGCATGATATGAGAAGCAAAGATTGAACCTTTAATAATAATTTGTTATAAGTGTTGGGACTTGGGTGATATTCACCTATAAAGGTTCTTTGTAGTATGAGTTTGTCTACATACTTGGCTAGAGTGATATGTCGTAAAGTTAATTTTTTTTAATAAAATGGGAATAGTTTTTTTCCTATGATAATAATGGTACAATTTTTATGATACATTACATATATCATTTCATTTGTACTAGTATTGTGACAAAACCCCAAGTCATTTCAAGAAGAATTCACAATTGGATATGTAACCAGTGTTTGTTGAAGCATGGACATTGGTATTGAAGCACATATGGTAAAAATGGGTTTCATGCAACATAATACAAGATTAGGGTAATGTATTTGAAGATGACACTAGTTATCACAAGTGGTCATGAGTAATGTTATTTTTTATAAGTTGGTACAAGATTGAAGCTGGTAGTGGTGGTTATACTAGGAGCATACATGTATACTAATATTATTCAAGTCATAACTATTAAATCTTAGTTTGTGAAAATAGAAGAGTTAATTAGGTGGTCATCCATGTGGATGCATCACTTTTGATATTTTATGTACTATGTTGATATCATGTATGGTCATATTATAATTACATGGTTCTTGGTATTCCATGGTTTTGTTAAACAATTAGATGGTTGATATTTCTATGAATATCTCTCTCTATCACAATATGTACACAAATATGCAAGACCAAAAATGAACAAAACCACTTTTTGGTCCATTGTGCATATAATACAAGCATGTTATAATGTGTGACCTGCATTATGACTTAGTAGCACCACTAAGCTGTAAAACAATCATGTGTTATAATGCACTCATGTTTTTCTTTTCATAAAAGTAAAAAGAGCATGCTTTTAAGTTTTGGTCTCCCCAAACCTGGATGACTAAAGCTTAACTTTGATGGCTCAGCCAAACCTAACCTGGGTCAAGTAGGTGGGGGTGGGGTCATTCGTGATCACAAGGGTAAATTATTTTTTGCTTATGTAATTGTAGTAATGGAAAAAGTATCCCTTTTCCTTACTTAATTTGGGAATAATTGTGATTGAATTAACCAAATTTTTCCTAGGTTTAGTGTTGTAGGGTGTTGTACACATTCACATTAATCTAGGTCCCCTTTTTAATAAAATGTACTTAAATTGTACCTTATTTAAGGTGTTGTAAAGTGTTGCAACACACTTTCACACTTATCTAGAGTCTCATTAATTAATGGTGGTTAATTGAGCTTAATTAGCCCCTTTAATTCAAACTTAAGCCTTATTTATGACACCTTATGAGGATCTATCTCGACACCTAGTAATCAAATTTCATAACATTAAATTTGAAAAATTTAAGGCCCTAGAAAATGGTGCAAGAACCCATTCGCCTTTAGTGGTGAATGGGTCCTCTCCTCATTCGTCTTTAGTGATGAATGGGTCCTTTCCACATAGGACTCCCCTTTCTTTGCATATTTGACATGGGTTTTTGATGTTCTTTCACCCTCCCGAAGCAAGGTCCTGGAAACTTGTGACAAGAACCATTTTCCTTTAGTGGTGAATGGGTCCTCCTTTAGTAGGAAACACATTTTTGAATTTAATTTTGGTGGGATTCTAATAATTTTTCATCCTAGATCTAGTGTTAGCCTGAATTATTTGAATTTCGAGGTTAATTCACATAGTTTCATCCTAGACTTCTAGGTATTCATGCATGATAGAAAGTTTGAGTTCACAAGAGCATTACAAGAGTATTTCAAGGGCATTTCAAGGAAGATTAGTGAAGTCTTATTGCAGCAATTCAAGATCATTTCATCTTGTCTAAGGCATTGTGCATTCAAGCATATTGTTGAGCTAAGATAGTTGATGTAGCATTGAAGATCTACTTGCAAGAATTTTTACACATCTTATTTGAGATCAAGATCTACATTCTTCATGACTACTACATGTTATTTTGCGGATTTATCTTCCAAGAAAACTTCCAAGCTATCAACACTTCATTATTGCATGTTCATGCATGCATTTAATTATTCCATTATTTGGTTTAATTACCTAAACAAGGTTTGACTTAGGAAAACCCCTAGTCACTAACAATCAAAAAGTTTTTCTTCTTTTGAATGTGTGTTTGTAGATTTATAGGTTGAAGATCAAGTGGGAAACAAATTTGAAGCAAAATTGTCAAAGTTGTCTAACTACAAAATTGTCATTTATAGTGCAAGAATACGGAAAGAAGGCCACATAATCTATTTTAGACTTTTGGGAGCTGAAAAACCTAGGAGTTAAGAGTGAAAACATTGAAGTAAAAAACCTAGAAGTTAGTTTCCCGAAACCCTAACATGACCCATTCACCACTAAAGGAAAATGAGTTCTCATTGAGGCCTAAAGCAATGAAAACTTGGGATCTAGGAGTGCATATTAAGATAAATGAAATCGTAAATTCAGTTTCCAGAACCCTAATAGGGATCCATTCACACTAAAGGTGAATGAGTCCTCTGTGACCTAAAAACAACAATTTTTCTACAAGGCACACATCATTTTGAGCTCTAAATACTCCCCTCATAGTTTCTCTAACAATTAGGGTTGGATTCTTATTGTCATTTGCATGTTTTGACCCTCATAATTGAATGAAATAGACACCTACTAAAAATTAGGTTCATGATTGACACTCTATTGATGGTGAACCTCTTTTTCCATGTTTCATTTTGGTGAATCTAGTTTATTGAACATTGCAATTTTTAATTTTGGAAGTCTTTCATTGCATCCTAGGTTATATCTTGCATTCATTTTCATTCATTTTCTTTGAATTAAATCTCATTTAGGATTTCATACTTTACATTCAAAATTGCATCTCATCTAGGGTTTAGAATTGCATTGTTTTGCATTCTCTAAATCTGAAAAATACAAAAACAAATCAATCATTTTGCATATAATTCAGATCACATAAATTTTCATTTGAAAATTAAAATAAAATTGCATTTCAAAAGGTGTTATTTAGGTCATCATTTACCCTTTATTTCTCTTGAATTAGGTAATCAAATTTTAGAAATTTTTGACACAAGAGTTACAGTTTGAAACTGGGCACAAAAAACACAAAAAACAACTTAAAATTTGTAATTTTCACCTCTTTAAAACCTTGATCTGGGACCCATTCACCCCTACTGGCGAATGAGTCCTTGATCAGGCTTGAATTGAACTTTTTGGCATCTAAAAAGTATTGAAAAATACTAAAAAATCAGAAAAAACATTCCAAAAATACCTAACTAGGACCCATTCACCCTTACTAGCAAATGAGTCCTTGATAGATCTTGATTTGCATTTTCTAGAAATTGAAACCTCAGTTTTAAGATTTTTTTTGCTATTGTTACTTTCTTGTTTTAGTTTCTTGATTTGTTGTTCCATCAAATCCATTAAATTCAGCTTAATTTGCTTCATTTAGTGCATGGTCAAAATTCAAAGTTGCATTTACAACATTTCATTTTTAGTTTATTGCATGGTGTACATAATCTGAAAATTGCATTTCATTCTAGGTTATTTCATTGCATGTCATAGATTAATTTTCACAAATTTTAGTATCCATATTTTCAAAATTTGAAAAGAAAAAGTTCATCAATAAGCATGTTAGTCATTCATTGAATACGTTTCCTAGTTATGAGAATCTCTTAGTGCAAGAGAATGAAAATATTGATGCTTTCCGTAAACCTACACCCCCTCAAGTTCTATTTGTGGGAATGATGCGATAGAAGAAGATGAAATCGTAGACAATCACTATAGTTGCTCTTCTCCTAACACCTCTCCTACATATACATGACAAAGGTATTTTGGTGTTAGAAGATGCACCTACTGGGAATCATGACAATGTTGAAAGCTCCTCTTCTATAAACTCTCATACATTGGAAGATATTATAGCACAAGAGAATGAGATCATAGACACATTTCTAAACATCACCTTACCTAATCTCCATTCATCTCTTGCTTGTGACAATGTTTTATTGAAAGAGGATGTAATTGTGAGGAATCATGACAATCATATTATACATGAAGATGATAGGTTGGCGGTAGATGATAAAACATTTAAGGTCTATAACAACCCTCTTTATGATCCTTCCCCTACCTATCCTATTTTGGAAGACATTATGGGACAAAGGAATGAAATTATGGATAATCATGACAATCACATTTGTTCTTCTCATAGTATTCTCCTGGTTGTGAAATAGATACTTTGATGTTAGACAATCTAATCGATGAAATTCATGAAAACCTTAGTTGCCTCTCTTCCCCTAGAGAAAAAAAAATCAAACAAGAGAATGCATCATTGATAAACAAGAAAATCCAACCATTGAGGAGTCCCATACTTGTGATGAAGTTACTTGAGAAGAACCAACCTTTGAATGTCATGAATATCTAGTTTGTAATTCTCCTAAAAACTCTCCTACTAGGGAAAATATCATGTTGGAAGAAAATGAGAACATAATTCACAATAGTAATTCCTTAGATGAAGATGATGAAGTAACATTAGACTCGTCTTCACTAAGAGATCATGAAAATGAGGATAAGAATTATGAGGTTATGCACATTAGATATCCCTTGAAGTAATCTCTTGAGCCTAAACTTATCATTTATCCACCCTCTCAAAAACCACAAGTTCAACATAAACTTATGCTCACCTTGGAACCACCTAAAAGGAAACTTGATAATGATAATGTTTTGCAACAACTGAGTTACAATACTGTTTCTCATACATATAATAGTCAAAACAATACACAACCAAGAAAAACAACTCAAACATCTCTCCTATTGCCTGACCCTATCTTGCCTGGTCCTCCTTGTTTTCCTTTAAAAAGCATAAAGGAGTATGATCCTGTTGAACAACTAAAGAATACTCTTGCTAAGATATCCTTATGGGACCTTTTTCAAGCCTCACCTATTTACCATAAAATGCTTCAAAGGTTTTTACAACAAGTTCCTATTGTTCTTATGTGTAATCAAATGATGTGACAACCCAAATTAAAGCTATAATTTTGGTAAACTTAGACATTACTTTTCATCAAGATGACTTACCTTCATTCAAAGAGAAAAAAAGAAATGAAGCCTTCATGATAAAAGCTTACCTTAATTGAGCAACGACAAAGAGAACTCTTGTTGAGAGTTGCTCAACCCTTACTGTGTGTAGCATAAACCTTCTTGATAAGATTACAGTATAAAAAAGCTAAATTCAACTTGATTCTTTATCTATTTATGTGTTTGATAGCATCGGAAAACAACCACTTGGAGTTATCACATTACTTATTAAAGTTGGAAAGGTCCTATTACAAACTCTAGTCCATGCTATGCCTCACGAACTTTCATATAATCTTCCTTTAGGAAGGCCATGGATTGACACAATGAATGGAGTGCCTTCTAGTCTTCATTGTCAAATGAAGTACATCTATGAAAAAAAAGTTCACACTTAAGTCCAATCCTCAACCTGAAAGTTGTGTGATTTCTAAGAGAGGACAAGATCCTTTGGAAGTATTGAATCAAGAGGAAAAATAAAAAATCACAAAGGAAAAAGAACATGAGAAGCAAATTTAGGAGGTCAGTAAATTGTTAGAAGACAATTAGGGTTCCTTAGATTTCACACCAACATTCATGGGCAAATACAAGATCATAAACAAAGACTCTCAAAAGGGAAAATAAAAAGTGACAATGTCAATGCAAAATTCAACACAAAATTCAAAAGCATCCACCTTGGCTACTTTAGAAGATCAAGAAAATTACACAACAAATTTTGACGAAGTTGATTATGAACAAAGTGCTAAATCCAAAAGAAATGAAAAATATTTATGGAAGAGGTTATGAACTTATGATACAACTTTGTTATAGTGGAAAAGGATGTGGTGCTAGAGAACAAGGTATCTGTATCCTTATAGAGTCTAACATGCAAGAAAAAACTCGTGGTCTTAGTTATTGTCCCTCAAAAGAAACAAGAAAGCCTTCACTTAATGTCAACACACTTGGAAAGATCTTTCTATTCCAAATTTAACATGGGTGAAGCCACAATAGTGGTTTACAATTTGATAGAGGAAGGAAAACTCACAAAAAATGAGCCCATGGAAAAAAAATTGGTTTTAGGGGTTCGAATGAACCTACAGGTTTGAGCGAACCCACTTAAATGCTTGCCCCCCATTTCCCGCCAAAAAACCAATGAAAATGAAAATTAAAAGGTGGTTCACTTGAACCCCTAGGGGTTCATTCGAACCCCCCTTATCCCTCATTCTCCCCCTCAGACACAAAAAAAATATAAATTTTTGCACTTCAGAGCTCGGGTTGAAGATGAAAATGGTAGAGAATTCACAAACCCAACTGGAATCATGTAGTCCTCAGAACGAGCTATCCAACGAATATAATTTTAATATGTTTTGGTTTTATTATGTATTTTTTTTAGTTTTATTAAACATAGGTTTTTCACCGAAAATCAAGATGTTTGTTCTACACATGCGGAAAAATAGTAGATTATCAATTTTTTTTTTGAAAAATATGAGTGCACAAGATATTCAAATCCTTTATCCAACAAAAAAAATGGAATTTTGATACATACAAAAAAGTTACGCATTATACAGTCGCGCTATGTCTGAATTGTAATTGGTTTGACTTTGAAACTTGATTAAAGAAAAAATATTCAATAAAAATATATCTAACCAAGTGGAAGTACTTGATATTGGAGTTAAAAATCTAAATTTGAAAGAATTAGAATTTTATCCTTCATGGAAAAAACATTATGTGTTATACGGTGAGCGTCACTTTTTAAAAATGTTATTTTCTGAAAAAAACTAGTTTTCGAGGGAGATGAAGAAAGAAGTGCAAAATGATTCCAAATTTTTTGAAAAAATATATTTAGAATCTACAGAAAAAATGTCATGAAACTCTAGTTTGTATCATCTTCAAATTCCTCACGGTTTAGCTGCTATAGGTTCCTGAAAGTGAAGATTTAGTCAAAAAGAATTATTTCAATGTCCAGTTTGGCCAAAAATTGTAAACCACTATTGTGGGATCACCCACATTAGCTCATCCTAAATTGATAGACACTAGTGGTCTTGGTTATTGTCCTTCACAAGAAATGAAAGAAACAAATAATTCTTCACTTAACATTAATGTCATCACACAAAACACATGATTTGAATTTGATAGATTTTACACCTTCCTTTAAAGAAGGGTACAAAATATCACAATCTAAAGAGTTTTGGGTACGCATGACATCTTGTACTAAGCAAGAGATATCATTTTTTCAAAATAATGGAACATCTTCTGTTGATCAAGAGGGTATCTTGTCGAGAATCCTCCAAGATCATTTGATATCTCTCCCTCCAAAAACATGAAAGCAATTTTACTACACGAGTTCATTTTGTGCATATCATATATTTCATGGTCATTCTACTAATGATTGTAAGTCTTTAGGTAATGAAATTCAACTTATTAAGGATTGTGGTGCTATTCCTTGTGTTGTAGCACCTAGTTCCTCTAATTGATATTGATTTTCATGGCTCAACCTTGTCCTGCACTTAGTGGGGGCAAGGGGTTAGGTAGTAGGACACTTTGTGACAATGATGGACACTTTATGCCAACCTTTAGCTTTATCCTCATATGCCACTTGTTGATGGTCTCTTTTGTCTAGTTGACCACCTTCCATGTTTATATAAAAGCAAGCTTGGGATGTGCCCGATATGCCTTAAGTTGGCTCGCATGTGACGTACTAAGTTATCTTTAGTTATTGCATTTTGGGGTCAACCCTTTCCTTCCTATTTCATGGCGTAGCTTTATTTCAGAAAAATATGACTTGGCATAGGGATTTCCGAGGAAATTTCTCATGTCTTAGGATAAAAAATTGGCTAATTTAAAGTATTTTCTCACAACAATGGTGTAGCAACTACTTTAAAGTGGGGGCATACATCAATGACATCTTTTTGGCATATTTCATGGCATGAATTTCTTTTTTTCTTGTGACATGTCCTTTTCTTGGTGGTGTCATTGGGTTTGATGTCCTCCACGAGTGTATGATCTCCCTTTGTGGCATGATACGAATGAGGCATCCCATAAGTGGAAATTTGATATTCTTTAATTATCCTCTCTTGGAGACATTAGGCACAATGTTACCTAATAAGAATACTTTACATGAAAAAAGAAAAATCCCCTTTAACAATTTTTTTTTAAAACATGACATTCAAAATAATTTACAAAGAGCATTACATTGTGGTGCCTTATCAAAGTTGTTAAGAGGATAACTTTGGTATGGTATGAGAGGCTAATATGATTCTCTCATATTCCACCTCATTGGGACAACTCACCTAGTGGACAAATTGAGGTTCCACTACCCTAGAGTGAGCATACATATTTGGGATAAATCACCTAGTGGACAGACTAAGGTTCCATTACCCCAGAATGAGTAGTTCATGTTATAGACAAACAACCTCGTTCCACATCGTGTTGGAACGGTTGTGCTTAATCCTTTGTTTTTCTTTATTTTTCTTGGCCTTTGACAGGGTATGTCTATGTATCTTTGTTATTGCTGCATACTAAAGTGTCTTGAATGTCTACTTTAGTGTGAGTTTGTCATGGGGAAAAACTCTCACTAAAGTGGGGGAAAAATGTAGTAATGGAAAAAGTATCCCTTTTCATTACTTAATTTGGGAATAATTATCATTGAATTAACCTAATTTTTCCTAGGTTTAGTGTTGTAATGTGTTGTACACATTCACATTAATCTAGGGTCCCATTTTAATAAAATGTACTTAAAGTGTACCTTATTTAAGGTGTTGTAAAGTGTTGCAACATACTTTCACACTTATCTAGGGTCTCATTAATTAGTGGTGGTTGATTGAGCTTAATTAGCCCCTTTCATTCAAATTTAAGCCTTATTTATGACACATTTCGAGGATCTATCTTAACACCCAGTATTCAAATTGTATAACATTAAATTTGGAAAAATTAAGGTCCTAGAAAATGGTGCCACGACCCATTCGCCTTTAGTGGTGAATAGGTCCTCTCCACATATGACCCCCCTTTCTTTGCATATTTGACATGGGTTTTTGATGTTCTTTCACCCTCCCAAAGCAAGGTCCTGGAAACTTGTGCCAGGACCCATTCGCCTTTAGTGGAAAATAGGCCCTCCTTGAGTAGGACACCCATTTTTGAATTTAATTTTGGTGGGATTCTAATAATTTTCCATCCTAGATCTGGTGTTAACCTGAATTATTTGAATTTTAGGGTTAATCCTTAGATTTAAAATAAATATGGGGTTAATTCACATAGTTTCATCCTAGACTTCTAGGTATTCATGCATGATAGAAAGTTTGAGTTCACAAGACCATTACAAGAGTATTTCAACGAAATTTTAGGGAAGATTAGTGAAGTCTTATTGTAGAAATTCAAGATCATTTCATCATGTCTAAGGCATAGTACATTCAAGCATGTTGTTGAGCTAAGATTGTTGATGAAGCATTGAAGATCTACTTGCAAGCATTGCTACACATCTTATTTGAGATCAAGATCTACATCCTTTATGGCCACCACATGTTAGTTTTCATATTTATCTTCCAAGACTACTTCCAAGGTATCAACACTTCATTATTGCATGTTCATGCTTCAATTTCATTATTTCATCATTTGGTTTAATTAGCTAAATGGGGTTTGACTTAGGCAAACCCCTATTCACTAACAATCAACAATTTTTTCTTCTTTTGAATGTATGTCTATAGATTTATAGGTTGAAGATCAAGTGGGAAACAAATTTGAAGCAAAATTTTCAAAGTTGTCTAATTGCAAAATTGTCATTCATAGTGCAAGAATATAGAAAGAAGGCTATAGAATTTGTTTTAGAATTTTGGGAGATAAAAACTTGGGAGTTGAGAGTGCAAAAATTGAAGTACAAAACCCAAAATTCAATTTCCTGAAACCCTAAAAGGACCCATTCACCACTAAAGGAGAATGAATCCTCAATGAGGCTTGAAGTAGTGAAACTCTTGGGATCTAGGAGTGTAGATTGAGGGGAATAAAACCCATAAGTTATTTTCTAGAATCATAAAAAGGACCCATTTTCCAGTAAAGGTGAATGAGTCCTCTGTGGCCTAAAAACAAGTTTTCTACAAGGTACACATCATTTTGATTTCTAAAAAATCCCCTCATAGTTTCTCTAATAGTTAGGGTTAGTTTCTAATTGTTATTTGCATGTTTTGGCCCTTATAATTGAATTAAGCACACACCTAATGAAAATTAGGTTCATCATTGATACCCTATTGATGGTGAACCTCATTTTCCATGTTTTAGCGGTGAATCTGGGGGTACAATCATCCAAATTTGTTGAGGTTGTGGTAGATTTTCATGGCATCCATATTGCCACAAAAGCTATACTTTCCAATTTGGTCATCAAGGGAGATTCCAAAAATATTATTCAAATGCTAACAAGGAAGGATAATCCTTATTGGGCTCTTCGAGACCATGTGTCATCTACTAGTAATTTCATGATTTCCCTAAAAAATTGTAGAGCTAATCATGTGTTTAGAAACATAAATAAAGTTACCAACGCACTTGCTAACATTGGCATCTTCACCCTATATTTAGTAGTTTTGAATAATATTTTTCATATCCTTGGGCATGTGTGCGAATTAATGAATCATCATGCCAAAGTACTACCAAATTGAGATTAAGTTGGATCTGTTGTGAGCTCTCTTTATGATTTTCCACAAGTATCACTTATGGAAAATTAATCCCTTCAAGTAGTCTTTTCATAAACTCATTTACTTGTAGTTTTGGTACTCATATTGCCATTTCTACAAACTGTATTTTTTTGCTCTGAATTTTAAAATTCTACCATGGGAGGTAATCTGGTTCAAGAAGAACCTAATAATTATGAGATGTGGAAATAAGATAAGGATTTTGGACCATCATTCAATGAGGAAAGTTGGATTCGTATGTGGAAGGCATGTTGGTGCATGAACCCAAGCTCTTTGTGACATTCGCTACCTCCTGAGTGGATGGCACTATCATTGTTTGTGGGTATTCCTTCATGGTGATTACTGAGCTTACTGTAGAGGTGATAGGGCTTTCATTGGAGGGTGTATGCATTCCCTGTAAGCCCAAGGTTAGTTATCAGAAAGAAATGGAATGATTTTTGAAAGAGGGTGAAAAAGTGAATAGACTCCAAAATGGCTTCAATCGGGTTGACCTCCTTGGCATTTGGAGTAAGGTTGCAAAAGTCCTAATGAAGTATGTTAAACTCAAGGTCCAGTTCCATCACTTTCATGCTCTTTTATTTCTAATGCTTAAACATCTTCGTTATAACATAAAGATAAACTTTTCCTTTTGGATTTTGTCCTCTCTTTAACAATCTGTAAAAAATGTCCATGGTAAAAGCAAGAATTTACCCATTCACCAAGGTCATATCTTCAATATTTGTTAGTACCAGGATGCCTTGTTACCCTCCCCTACCACTGTTAAAAAGAACACCCTATCCATTCATGACGGTCCCATTGAACCCCTTGTGGACTGCAGTCCCTCCATTAACTTGGATGAAACCCCTCCCACTTCTTGTCATTTTACCTATGCCCATGGTAAAACCCTTGCAAATGAGGAAACCCCTCCCAACCCCATTAAAGTTATTCCCTTTTCTATGCCCACTCCTATTTCTACTTCTGGGTCTAGTGAGTTGGATAACTCACATGATAAGTCATGGAATCCCATCCCTGCCAATTCCCCCATACACCCCTTTTCATGCAGAGGTTTCTGATGTTCTCAACACCCCCTATTATTAACCCTAGTATTCAAAATTACCCTAATTTTTGAATCAATTTTAAGGGGACTCATGCTAAACCTAGGGTGGTTTTTGACAATAATGCTCTTGACAAACCCCTTTACAAAAAAATCAATGAAATTTTGGAGACAGTTAATGTCCATAACGAAATAATTAAGTGGATCCTGGGTCAGCTAGTTACTGCCAAAGAGATAATCCAAATTTTGGAAAATAAGGTGTTATAGTAGTAGGTTCTGTGGCTAGGGGAGGTGGAGGACAAGGGCCATTGGGATATGATAGCATCCCTAGCTAAGTCATTTGAGCATTATGCTAGATGGGATAAGGAGCTGGAAGAGTTGAGAGCTATCATTGGCACAGAGGAGGATAAAAGTAATTTACAAATGGAGATTGATGCTATCCAAAAAGAACCAAGGAAAAACCATGTAGTACCTCTAGGGCATAATTGATTATAGCAAGGTGATTGTGAAGAACACCACCTTCACCATTCATATTTTTTAGAAAGAGATAAGGAAGGGCTAGGGAGAATTAGTGGCTGAGGAAGGGTGTGATGATGGTCACAACTAGAAGAAAGGTAAGGCGGTGGATAGCTCAGCTATGGATGCCATGGTGGATACTCAAGCTATGTAAAATGGCCCCCTATCTTTTGAGGAGAAATTTCACTTTCTGCCTCAGGAGTGGAAGGAAATCAATGGTCTTAAGTTGCTGGGAGACCTGTAGGTGTTCTGTAGTCCCATGTTGGTCTTTTTTGGTGTGCTATTTCTATTTCCTTTTGCTATTTAGACTGCTTAAGTTTTTGTTTATGCTTTAGTTTGTTGGGAATTTCACTTCTCGTGAGCCCCTCATTTTCCTTAATGGCTATTTTGTAAATGGGTACTGGCCCTTCTAGTCTTAATCTAATCAAAACATGCTTCTTAGTTTTTTTTCTAAATTTTACATAACATGAGCATGTTATAACTTACCTTGGAAGTTTCCAACTCTTATAGTTGAATCTTCCTTGGAAATCCAACCTAAAGAGTTGAACTTGCACGTCAATAACCAAAGATTTATCTTTTGTAAAATATAAAAACATAACTAAATATAGAGCACACCCTCCACCAAGTTTGCATATTTATTGTAGACATGCAAAATTAACATTATGCATCGATCGGATTAGTCAAATTAGATGTCGCATTAGGACCATTCATCAATTAATCAAGTGCATTTTCATCCATTCAAATAAACATTATCATTCAACCTTCATCTTGCATCATCCATTTAATTAAATAAATCAGGACTTTATTTAAATCAAATCTTAAATCATATTCCATCATTTTCTAATTTAAATAAATCAATTATCAAAGTCTTGAAAGTCAAATCATCTAATCAGCATTAAATGAGCATAACCATCATCTAATCCTGATCTAATGCTAATCCCATCCACTTGCATTATCTAGATCTAGCCACTTGCTGTCAAATCCAATTTTATTGAGTTATTAAAACCTCATTCCTCAACTGACAAGTCAAACATGGCATTTGCTCTTTTTCTTGTCCCCTCTCTAAATTTATTGCAGAATTTGAATTCAAATTTCCCTCTTGGGTACTCTTCCCCAAATCACCCTTTGCCATCAGCAAGTATTTGACAGTGTCCTTTCATTGGTCCAATCTTAGTCCACATTGGTCCCTCTTCAGCACTCGGCATTTGAAAATCTTTAAACTGAAATAAATTTCACTCCAAGCAAATCATCTGTTTATGCAAGGTTACTCTCTTCATTTGGGAATTTGATCTTGTCCATTTCACTCCATCATATCCATTTGCATTTTATCATCTTGAGCTTTGATCAAGAGATTGAGAAAAGGGTCACTAGCACATGTGACACCAATCCACTATGGAAGAGGTAACTTGTTGAGTGTTTTCATCATGCTTGTAGCTTTCTTTCATCCTTTTGTTGCATGTTTTAAGCATTTTGCAAGGTATTTCATAGTAGTGTTCTTGAAGGATTTGTAGGTACTAACCCTTGTTTGAAGTTAGTGTTTGCATATTTTTAAAAGCATGCTCACATTGTGGCGCTAGAAGGAGGGCTATTCCAATTTTCCTTAAGCAAAGCTATTCCAATCTTCCTAACATAATTCATAGATAGCATTTCTGATGTGTATGTTCTAATGTATGAGCAGACGTAAGATATTTGATAGGACAATCAAGTCTGTGTTTCTATTTTATCAACTAAATGCAAAATAAAATAAAATAAAGTCTTTTGTTGCTGTTTTCTGTTTTACCTATGAGCCGCATCCACAATGATAAGAGGGATTTTAATTTTTTGTCTTTCTCTGCTCATAGCGGCCTAATGCAACATATGAATTACTATTATTCCATCAGCTAACTTTTCGACAGGTGGGAGCAGCAGTCATGTATAAAATTCTCAATCTTTGTTATCAGTTTATGTTCCTTTCTTCAAGCTTTGTCCAATTGCCTTGATTCAAGATTTCATGTACTAGGTTGTGATTATAAAAGTATGCATACCTATCATAAAATCATTATATATCAAGAATTTCAGTAGAAAATGCGCTCCACAATCTACTTCTCTATTCTCAGGTGTCTTCAACTGGCTCCATTTATTGTTTTCAGTAATTTGGTATTTAGCTTTATAACATAAGAAAGTGCACAAGATTGATTCAAAAAGGCACTAATGCTAAGAAATCTACTGCTTGTTGCATTTTCTTCCAAGAAGGTAATCATGACCAATTGAAGACAAACATAGAGCTACAATACTTCAGATTATTGCTTATGTACTCAAACTCAGATCATAACATATTGAGTCATTTTCTGGTCTCTGATTTGGTTTGTTTGCTGAGATAAGCGAGACACCGCAAGAATGTACACTGCCCTTTCAAAGACCTTTCTGTCATGCATTCTATCAAATAAATCTGCGCGCGTTGTCTATCCTTCCACATTGTGCATATATATTCACTAGAGCATTTGATAGGCATGATTTTCTTACATAAGAACTCCCATTTGCTGAGCGGCCTTAGACACTTTCAAGCAAATGTAATTGGCAGATGTAAAGCCAATTTCCG